>JAHZND010003433.1:0-11525 GCA_027744115.1 Acrocyrtus sp. NNG-2020 | reverse complement strand
CAGTTCCAATTGCCACTACATTTAGTTCATTGTCACCTTCATTTTTACAACTTCTTTCCTGGATAATTGCTGCAAGGGTAGTCCACTCAGATGTTACATTTGGCTTTCCCTTTTTGGCAAGTTTGTTAAACGTTTCGCATACTTTGGAAGCTATAATATTCGGGTCCATGTTTTAGCTGCTTTAGTCGTCGTCGTCAAAGACGATTCTTTTCCCTTCAAAACTTCCTAATGATATTTGCTGCTTTTTCTTCGCTTCCCAGGATGGGTGGAGCTTTTCAGGAGCAGACTGGCTGTTTTCGACGGAATGGGGAAGCATGCGTTTAGTAGTTGTGCCCTCAGTATTCACTTTCGAAAATCCAAAGTTTGTTGATTTTGAGTTAGGTCGATGGTGCTCAGCATTAAAATTATTACCAAATCTGCCCTCGTTTGGTCCAGGTTTTCTTTGAAAATCTGATCTTGGTGCCCGCTTAATCAGTTTGCCTTTTCTGTATACGTCTTTTCCTTGAGATTGGTAGCTTGATTGATCATTCAGGCTAGGTTTATCAAAATATCGGTTCGACTTTGGCCTTGGTCTATCAAAGGTAACAGGTTTATCTTCCGGTTCATCCACACCTCCAACGAAAAAGCTACTCTTGCGTTTCTTAAGTTCAGGGGCTCTCAAACTACTGATAACTGCTTCTTCGTCTTCTGCGTCAAGTTCTAGGTCATTAAGATCTGCTAACAGTTTTACCTTGACTGTCCCTTTAACTTTGTCAACCTGTGTAGCTGTAGGCTTTGATTGCTTTATACAACTGCTGTTTTCCTGTACGACAGGCGAGCTGATTGATTTGACTGATGGTTCTTTATTATTTGTATTTGCAAGTGTTTCAGTCTTTTCAAATCTCTTAGTAGGATTCTGTTTAGCAGGCACAATATCTAGCTTCTTATTGTTCTCGTTTAAATAAGTATCAGTACTCTCTTCTTCGGATTCACTCTTTTCCTCCTTGACAATTATCTCCGATTCATTACTATCCTTCTTCTTCTTACGCTTTGCTCTTGTCATAGACAGTAGGACCGGAATCTGCTTATCCCAATTAGGATTTGCTTCTCGATATAATGAAACTTTTTTCTTTATTAGGCTATGATGACTGACACGAGAGAGTACTCTTTCCTCTGACGAGGCAGTGGGGTCACCTAATACTCGTTCCAAATCATTAGTGTCTTGAAGGGAGTAAACTGAAGCTTTATCCTTTTTAAGTTTCTACATTTAAAAAAAGTATACAGAGTTACGATTAACAGGCCCTATAATGCCGAGATAAAAGCACAAACATTAAGTGAAAACATAGATCATTACAATACCTTTAAGGCCTGAATTTCCTCCACTAAACGTTTTGCCTTCCGTCGAGCTTTTTCTTGCTCCTTTTCACCCCCTTTACGACTTTTGTATTTCTTAACTTGATGCACTAATCTGTTGATAATTTGAACTCGGACTTGAGTAACCGTGCTTCTCATACATACTATCTGCAATAGAACCGTAATTATAGCATTTAAACCATTCAAACCATATTATATCTCGCCTTACCATTTTAAATTGTACTTATTATGTCTTATTAATCACCAAACGATATAAAGAGATAACAAAACATAAATGACAAAAGCACGATTAATGTAAAATTTTATCTATAACTTTAACTTACGTGATTATTCAGTTCTTGTCGCTTCGACAAATCTTTTGGTGGGGCCTTTGGCTTGTCTCCCAATTTTTTGAAACTCATTTCTCTACTTCTCCTTTTACCTTTCAAAACTTGCACAAAAGGAAAGCACCCTGCTTGCAAATTTTATCGACTCCACTTGCCTCTCCTGAAACAGTTTTTACATCTCTCCTCCAAAGCAACATAAAATAAGAAAAGCTGTTTGTAAAATTATCTCAATTAACTGTCACTGGAGTTAAAATTAAATATTTATTTTCGAGCACGTGCTCCAACCATGCACACTTTATACTGTTCTGCTGCAAACTCAAAACACATGTTTACCTGTGCTAGCTCTTTCGGCTACTACTGCGACAAGCAATGAGCTTTTGAGATGCACTGAACCCGTGGCGCGCATTCATCTGCACTCACCTGCTTTCTCGCTTCGTCCTTTCTTCATTCAGCTCAATCTAAAAACAATTTTCGTAGCTATATCATATCTATATCCCGTATTCCATCCCATCCCTTCTTGATATTTTGTTTGTAAACAAGTGAAAGTTAAATTTCAGAATACATCTATGCAGTAGTAAAATAAACCAAAGATTTTGTCTGAATCTGAATTAGCTCAATTTGTTTAGTTAGTTGGATGATAGCCGGAATAAATGTTGGTCTGGTACTTTTAAATATAAGCTAATTGTGAGTTATTACTGCACCTCTAGTTTCATTTAATTTGTTGATCCAGGTTATTTTTCCGAATTGATTTTTCAGTTATATGCTCTTCTTCCTGAAGCCTGGAGAAAGTCCACTGCAACGATTCCGAGCCATGCTATATCCAATTTGGGAATTGGCTATATCATTACTGTTTGCTTCTGTTCTCCAGTCTTCGGTTCTCCAGCTCCCTTTGTAGTTGCATCAATATAATTTAGTTTGCCTAGTAGTGACTTAATTGTGATAAAAATTTCGGGTCAGAGGGCTTCACTTTTGATTCTGCGATGAAGTTCTTCCAAAGTAATTCCGGTTCAACATTTTCAACCCAGCAGAAGGTGATAATTTTGAAAGTTTTAGAAGTAGAGGTGTAAATGTATGATTGGTATTGATGATGAACGGATGAACCTGTTTTCTATATTAACGTATTTCGTACTTTTGAACATTGTTTAGATAATTTTAGTCACTGTTGGTGTTGGAGTCACTGTGGTAGGAATAATGGCAAGATATCTTTTACGTCGGAGACCTTATCGTGGCGGAAATAGGCTAGGAGGCCGCAGTCCTGTATCCTCAATGGCACAGGAAAAGACAACGCAAAATATATTACGAGAGGCTATCATCGAGAATGCAGTGAGGGAACCAGGTTGGTGCTTGGCTTTATATTCTTAATTTTTTAAACGTTTTTAGTTTCAGTAGAAAGTAATCATTCTATGAAAATATTCCCAAGCCCAAGAGCTATTTTAAAGTAGATTTAGATTGATTAATGCAAACATATAATCTTTAATTAATGCAGGTACCAGTATCGGATCTGGTTATTCCAAAGGTTTAGCATCAGTAACTAGTGCCAGTCCTAGACTAAGAAGATCTGAGAGCCTTAGGCAAAGGTCTTCGTCTGTATCCTCAGTACTCACTCAAAGTACCTTAATATCTATGGAGCCACATAATAGTTCCNCAGTACTCACTCAAAGTACCTTAATATCTATGGAGCCACATAATAGTTCCTTAAATTGTACGCAACTAGGAGTGTTAGGTATCAAAATGCTGCTTTGTTCATAGTGGTTTTGCTGTCAATCATTGCCTAATTTATTATTCGTCTATTTGTAACTGTGCATAAAAATATTTCTAATGTATTACTTATAATAACGTTAACAGGATTAGAAACTTTGGAAAAGTCCATATCATTTTGGGAGGAATCGCTGCATATGATTGATGAAAATATCGAAAATGGAGATACACAAGAAGTTACAACCAAGCAACAGTTAGTTAAGATTTTGGACTTGGCATATGAACTTAAGTCCATATCATTTTGGGAGGAATCGCTGCATATGATTGATGAAAATATCGAAAATGGAGATACACAAGAAGTTACAACCAAGCAACAGTTAGTTAAGATTTTAGACTTGGCATATGAACTGCAAAAGGCCACGGAGGAATTGTACCTGAATGAGGTTTTTGCTTTAATATTTTCTCCTAACTTACCCCTTTTTCGGTTTTGCTAAATTAACAGTTGTTATTACTCCAGCGATGTTGATGCTACGTAAAGTGCATGGTGTTATCAGCATAGTTAAGACCACAGTTGGTTTAGTTTAGACGTTTAATTATATTTATTGTTTATCTGATTAATTAATTTATTATTTATCGTAATTTGTAACAGAACTCTGCGTTATATTCTGAAAAGAGCTACGGACGACTTCGATCAGTCAGCTCTGTGGAATCATTTATGTCTGCTGAAGATTGGCTGTCCGACGATGAGGAAATTACAAGGAGCTTGCAAGTTGCTGAAGGGGGAGAATTTCCATTGTATGCAGCTGCAGTTCGACTGGTGGAGGCGGGTACTGTACCATATCGGTCTTTAAAAACTGATATGGTGAGTTGCCAAAATGGTGATCAGGAATATCTAGCTAAACTCCATTGTCTCAGAGGAGCCTTCAGCAGAATAATTTCTGATGGGGAAAGGAAGATGTGGATTATGAGCAAAGGCAAGGAAGTACTTAGCAGAATTATGATTAAGGCTGACAAGGTAGCTCAGTTATTAGTGCATTCATTATTTATTTTAGCATATTTAAAGCATATTATTTGAAATATTTCATGTAAAACAATTTTATCGTAACCTTTTTAAATTCTAATACAAATATTTACAATCCTTAATCTTAGGATCCGGCTGACTTTTGTGCTTCTCTGGACAGCATGGGTACGTAATAGAGAAGATCAGAATAGTCATTATAATTTAAAATTTTGTATTCGAGCAAATAATGTAACGTGTCATGCTTCCTCTTATCTTCCCTTTAGTTTCTTGGTGTCAAGAGGGATCTAATTGGGCTATAATCGAATCCGAGCTCAAAGACAGAGGCCTCCGTGCTTGATTCTTTTAAGGCAAGGCGTGATGGGTTGTCTTTATTTATGGATGCAAGTAAAATGTATCTGTACATTACTTGTTTTGAACGTCTTCCTAATTTTATGCTTAAAATAATTCCAGGAAACCGCGTTAGGTACGGCAGTATGGTCTGTTCTTAAAACAAAGCGAAAATGGCTACGTTCGCCGGATGGGTTCATGGGACATTTTTACGACTTATCGGAACATATAATGCCAACATTAGCATGGGGATTCCTTGGTCCACACACTAAATTACAGGATTTGTGCAATTATTTTAAGGTAAAACGCTGATGAGTTTTATTAAGAACTGTAATACTGTAACGGTTAGTCTTAAAGATTGTAACTATTTCTGAATTTTTTGCAGGATAAGTTTTTAGAATTTTTGGAGGCATTGTATTCCTTTGAAAGAGTCCGTTATACATGCCTGGATGATTTAGCTACTGATGTAATTAAACGCATGGAAGAACTGCATGCGGACTTAATGAAGCATATGGATGAACTCAGCAATAATGGCGAACTGATATCTGGAGATTACTAATAATAGTAATGAAGCGCAATATCCTATTTGTCATTGTATTTGCAGTTGCTGTGATGCATTCGTTACAACTTAATTTTCTTCTTATATTACAATTTTAAATTCCATGTGTCTACCATTCAACAAGCAAAATAGATGGGCTACAATAAGTCATAGTTGCAAGTTGCGTCGTTGCTTTGCTGTTAAGAAATTGACACTCCCGTTTATGGGTATTTTATTCCTCAACGAGTATCCCTTGAGCATATCCTGTAGTAACAGTTTTCAGTAAACCTTCTGAAATCTTACAGTTTGCATGTCTCTCCCTCGGACACGTACAGTTGACGATCTCATTCTTCGATTTTCAATAGCGACTTCAGTATATAAAGTAAAAGAATTTTCCTTGAAAAATCTTTCAATATATAGGAAGCGGATGTAAGGCATAATAGCAAAGTAGTAATGATAGTATCTTGTTGTAGTAGTTTCGTAGTTTGCTAAAACTTGGGTCGAAAAGTTATCAGGTTCTGTAGGTAATACTTTAAAAAATCAATTTCCTAAAGGAGTGTGATTCAGTTTTGTCATAACTTTAATCAATCAACTGCCGCTAGCATTTTCAGTCAATGAGTCAATTGCAAAAATATAAAGAAGTACGATCACGTAAACGAGCGCTGTGGCTGCCAAAAGTATATCAATCAACTGCCGCTAGCATTTTCAGTCAATGAGTCAATTGCAAAAATATAAAGAAGTACGATCACGTAAACGAGCGCAGTGGCTGCCAAAAGTACAAGAATTCCAGTTAGGAGAAAGAACGTTATGCTATGATAGGGGATGTTTCATGGAGATAACAATATACAATATACACACATCCAAGTTGCAATTTTAGCATAAGTATTTATTCCAATTATACATGTAATTCTAAATTATTATTGTAAATAGAAAGAGATAATATTGCCAGCAATAGGTACAATGTATGTAGTAATTACTGCTGGTGTTGTGACTAGAAAAGACTTACTCATTTACATTTGTGCATGACAGTTCCTTCTAATTAACTACGTTGTAATCAATGTTTCACAAATACAAAATGTATGTACAGATACATAAAATAATTAACCTTTAATCTACTGTTAAATAAATGAAGTTGAGTCTACATCTATTTTTTGCACTATTTAATTGCTTCCAACATATTACACTTTACACGTACACCTTTCCAACCCATTTTCTCGAAAAAAAATAATGAATGGAAGTATTTTTTCACAATTAAAAATATCTTTATCTTGCTTGGGTTACTCATTTTGATGGCGATTCTTAGGTACTTGAATGAAAGTTTCTCTAAATGGAGTACAAAACGAGATTAGTTAATTACATACTGACCTCTGAATAGCGAAATGTAAATTGTCTCGTTAAAAATGTCGCGGAGTTAGTTATGCACTTGAAAATTTATCAAGAAATGTTGACTTTTTTCTATTTACACTAAACTGAGCTAGTTTAAATTGTTTTCTCATATTACAGTAGTTACAATTACAAAATTGGTTACATAGTCTAATATTGTTATCTAATTGCATCAAATGTAAAAATAAAATTGCACAATCGTAATTTAAGAGTGAGCGAGCACGAAAACAATGACGTTATTGTCGATGACATTACCTATGCAATGTATTTTCAAAAACCTGACGCTGTTCCAAATAGCTAGGTGGTAACTCTTCGTTGATTTAATTTAAATCCGCGCGGTAAAGATATTTGTCTGTTTAGCTATGCGTTAAGGAAATAGTGAATCGTAAGACGGAGGAGGCTCTTCCAATTTATCGGTCGATTTTGATTTCTCTGCTGGTGAAAGTGATGACAGTCGGGTCCGACACTTCATAACAACTTCGTACAGTATAACACAGATCATTGCAACTCCAGCAACGATCAGAATAATTATATGGTTTTCAAGAGCCATTATAATTTACTTACAAACTGGTTAAACTCAAGACGATGTTGAAACGTTAATAAAGTCATACATAAACTTAAGGATATTTCAAATGATTAAGTTTGAATGTAAAACTATCGTGTTTACACTACAAAATGTGGCTTTCTAATGATCTGTAGCACGCATAAAAAGACGCATGCATAAGCGACTTGTGCTGCGTAGACTTCTCAGCTTATCACCATTACATATCTACATTACATGCATGAGATTTTCCACGGTTGGTTTCATTTCATATTTCTTCATGGAATGATTAGCTAGTAAAGGCTTGGGATTCCATGCCATAAACAAGTAAGACACAATTCAGCGAACACGGGCAATTTCCACTATTATTGTTGCGTGAGGTTGCTCTCCTTGTGGTGATCGTTCTTCTATAATTTGTTACACTTGCAGGAACTGGAATAGCATAGTTCTCCGTGAGCCATTTAGTTTTGTTCTAGTCGAATTAGATTTGCCAGCGCTGTTATGGATAGAGACTGTTAAAACAACAGACAAAAACTTAAAAATCATTTAGTGCTTAAAATTACTGGGATTAAGTTATAATTAAAAATTAAACTTAATTTATCTTGTATGGCAATAGAGAATTCTCATTTTACCCCCAGTCAAGTATGCTATGATATGAAGTTAAAAAGTGCACACAGAGATACGCTAACTACAAGACTGTAGATTCTATTCTGCATCATACCAATTTCACATGTTCATGTTATCCATGTTTTTTGTTTGTAGTATACCTAGTATGAAATGAATGGTACGAACGAGCATGTCAATATTTTCGATGAAAATACCCCAAAATTTTCGGAAATTCACATCGAGTCTTATGCATGACGATGAGATATGGTTTCGTGGTTCCCAAATTCTTACACATCACACTGTTTGCTAATCTAGCAGTACGTCTTAATCATTCAGTTACATTCCATTAGAAGGAGAAGGAACCATTATAAACAGCTAATTATTTATTACTGTACCAGACACGTGACACAAATGTAGCTGTAGCTATTACCTAGGTCAACTTTCCCTGATGTATCATCAGCCTATACATACATACACTATTATTGGTAGCAGAACATACACCGCAAGGAAATTTGTAAAAGCCAAATACAAGGAACTGGAAGCAGAAATTATTCTTGACCTGCACCACTATATTGTCTACTTTGACAGGACACATTAGATACAATGTTACACAAAATATGACGAAATATTAGCAGTGTTTTCACAAAATTTTGCTTTTGACCATAAGTATAATTTACCACAGTAGTACTTACATCTATTGTATATACTAAAGAAAAGTTTAGGAATTACATACTTGCAGGCTCTTCCGTGTCTTGTCTTAGTAATGGCAGTAACAAAACTATAATCTTATAATCTTTCCTCAAAACAATGGTTCCCTATTATTCACTATATCACAGTATCACACTAATATTCGTTGTTTACAGAGAGATGATATTGAAGGTACTGAAGTACCATATAATTTGTCAACTTTGCGTACTTTCCGAAGGATGTGGCCTACAAAATAAAAATTTCTTTATGACTCAACGCTTATGTCAGTTTACACATACCTACAATACATGTACCTATGCGGCTACATGTACAATGAGTGCTTCCGGTTTCCGTTAACGTTTTGTTGGTTTAAAACCTGGGAGATAGTGCACCCCTTGCCGAAATACAGTGCAGCAGAGCACGTAATGAAACACGTCACCTATATATTTCTCTTTGTTAGCTTTGGTTTCATATGTCTGTGTACAAGCTGTCGAATTTTAAAACGAGGTCGGTAATGGGAAGAGATGAAAATGACAGATGCCCTCGTTGCATTTCGTTAACTGTTTAAGTGTTAAGTGGCTGAGTTGGTAGTCCTGCTCTGTATGGTATGGATGTAAAACCTAAAACATGAAAACAAAGGAAGCTAAAAATTATTTGTCATGATGGCTTTTGCTTTGCTCTTCTCTTAATTACAAAAAGCGGTAAAGTGTTTATCATCATCACAAAGCCCACTTAATCGTTTGTTCATAAATACCTACATTCTTTCGTGCACGTACTCATACTTTGTAGAAAAGCAATGCTTATAAATTTACCAGTTATAATTCCAAAAGCTTTGTTCTACTGGAAGATGGTAATGTAAATGTGGTACACAGGCATACATATACGGAATTTATGGCTGTGTGATTAGGTATATTTGTAACGTTGCTGTATAAAATCACTTTTTAATACCCTTGTTCGGCTATATCTATCCGCGTTCTTTAAAGTCTAGGCAATTGGCATGACCAAAATACCTAAGCTTGAGATGATATGATAACTTTATCAGTACTCTATGAGATAATTACAGTTTTTTTCCTATAGGTTCTAAACAACTGTGATGCTACTGTGCTCCACGTTTACTTAACAAATTCCTTTAGTCAAGAAAGAGTAAGAATTTAAAAAGTATTAAGACCGGAGAAATGCTTGCAATAAGATAAGGTAATCTGCAAATATTTAGGAGGGTTCAGGCTGACACTACGCCTGCTATCAGTAGCTCGCTAGCATAATACACATAGAACAGTAAGGTATAACAAATAATCTTTACAAAGTAATCATTCACAGACAGTGTCTGTGAAACTATGAAACAAAATGCTTATTTCAGAAGACGATTTGTATGTAGCCAAACTGAGTTCAAATGCTGATTGTGATTATATTATCCTTTCGGGACAAAATGCTTTATTGCTTGCACGTTTTATTGTAAAAGTGAACCGAGCTTAAGTGTTTTACCTTTCTTTTGGTAACTTGTATTGCCTCCTCGTTTATACTCCAGATTTTTCTGCCTTTGTAATGAGCACAACACGAGTAATAACGAAACATATCCGGTTCGTGCTCGTTAAACTATTTTTTATTGCTGCTCAACTCAGATTATCACGTTACAAACAAGACAGTTAGAGATTTTGAAATTGTCATTCTGTTCAGTTCTGTTTGAGAATCGGCAATGAACTAACCGAAAATGATTTTTATAAATTGACACAGTAAACTTATTGGTTTCGTTTTCGTCACCTTCTCACGTAACCGAGCAGATCAAACTTGAAGAAATGGCTCGTGTCAGGGTAGTGATGTGCGTGCGTGCTGACAAAATTCTATTCTGTAATGGAACTCAAAACCAACCACATTATATTGTAATAAAAAAAAATACTTGCTGCCTCAATAGAAGCCATCGACATGAATCATGAATAGATGCAGGCTTTTAGAACGAGCTTTGACCATTTCTCATAGTACAAACAGTGAGTAGGTATGTTCATTGAATTCATATTGAATTGAATTCCTTTGCAAAAAAGCGACTCTTTTCCTATGCTATTTCACTGTTTATGAAACCTTCTACAAGACACGTCGCTTTTCTTTTCACTGGACAAGTTGCTTTGTTAGAGAAGTAATTACATGTCTGAGCATGGAATTTTTTATAAACCAGACCGTATCGTGCGCCAACGAGCTACCTAGCTGCTAATACAATAGTTTTCAACAAGCAATATTGGATATGTGGCCCGTGGCCCTGATGGGAAAATGGAAAATCACCATACTGGACGGTCAGGTTATTAAATTTCATCTGCAGCATACTTTCCTGTGATCGTGTGAAACAACTGGTGATTTGCAGAAACTAGTTGTTTTGTAAATTAGTTTTTCTTTTGTGGATTCTAGCAAGTACTATTGTATCCTAGTTTAAAACTGATCTCTTTACTTGCTGCTTATATAATCCTTCTAACTTCCCGATCCCGGCAATAATAGCTGTTCCTGTAGTGTATATAGTATCAAATTATTACTACAGACATAAGGACATTTTCATGATTTACAAGTGGCTTACATGACGTAATTGTAGCAAAATAAAAGTCTTCTTTAGAAAACAATTTTTCCTCGTGCTTGATTTACTTCCATTGCATAAATTCTATGTGATGGAATCGTTAGGCAGTTATGAATCATTTAATCTATTATTCAAAAGGTTTGCGTTTCTCCTCTTGTGCACGCCGATGCCAGTGAGTGTGTCAATTTCCTGCCAATAGGTTGCTAATTTTTAATACATTTTGACTGGATATTCTCACAGTGCCCCTATTCATATTCCCAGCTCCCTGTCATCAAGCTCTTACGACACGTTTCCACGCTATAAAAATCTAAAGGTGCAAGCAGCACAAAGCATGATTAATGACGAACAATAAAAAACGAAGATGGTATAGCACATTGCTAGATGTTTTTCGTCCGCGAAGCAGGTAGCAAGTTGCTGTACCTAGTTACATTCTCTATAAGAATACGGCCATGAACAGTGAGTTTGCATTTTTAAAGTACAATTAAGCGTCA
>JAHZND010003432.1:0-11488 GCA_027744115.1 Acrocyrtus sp. NNG-2020 | reverse complement strand
TCGGCTTGACATAGTAAAAGGTAATAAAATCATTATCAAGTTGGTTCTCGTAACCAGCACTCCATGCAATATTCGATTGGATGGCGATGAAAAAGGAGCTGAGCTGAAAGAAAATGAACTAGAGTTGGAGTTGGAAGTGGATGTCTCTGACAGTAGTAGTGTTTGCGATGTGATTATGTAGCCCCGCGACATGTCAAGCCGTATTAATACCTGCGGGACGGAAGTCGACAGAACGAACAAGAAATACAATCAAGAAAGCTTTATTCTTTGGGGAAGTTTTATGCCAAGTTTTAAGGAGCTGAAGCTGATACCGTTCAAGAAAAAAGAGTATTCATGCAGCTTTTAAGAGTTAGTATTTTTGGGGAGAGGGCTTCAGCTTCCTGAAAATTTATTTTAAGGAAGGATGATTGCGAGAGCTATTTGTGTAATGATGAAAAAGAAGGAAGCAGATGTGTGGAGGTGGTGGTGGTGGGGCTGTCAGGGTTTGTGCGGTTCGAGTAAGTACCTGAAGAGGAGAAGGTAACAAAAGAAAAACAATTTTTTAGGAGGAAGCCAATCCGATGCAAATGTAAATAGCCCAGCTGTCCACCGTAAAATGTGTGCAGGGACTAGGGACCTTCTCCATTTTCCCTGTGAAGGAAGAAGACGTGAGTGTGTGCTCAGTGCTCACCACAAAGGAAGAATTTAAAAAAAAGACGGTATATAAAAACTGAGTATTATTGCGGATGCTGATACTATTCTTCTGCACATTTGTGTGGTCGGCTGAGCCTGAGCTTCTCATTTTTTGCCCGTTTCACCGTATCACTTTACTCCCTCGGAAGAATAAAAAGTTCAGCCGAGTCAGTCACAATCAGAGAAATGAGAATGAACTCGGTTCTCTCAAGGAGCACAAAATTTAAGTGCACGGAGACAAGAGTAAAATGGGTAAAGTGGATGAAAATGAAGATAATTACTTGGGAAAATAGTTAGCAAACCGAAACAAAGTTTTTTTTACGGTACGGTAAGTGTGCGGTCTCCGTCTCGGCGGAGAGTTAAGAAGAAGCAGCGCAGCGGGCAAGAAAAAAAACGTAATAATGCTCCAAACACGCAATGCAATAAATGCAATCAAGACAGACGGCCCATAATTTTCACCATTCCATTCATACGTAATGCAAAAGACGAAGAAAAGGACGAAATGTCCCGGTTTGTATTTGTGGAGGATTAAACGGCAATAAAGCCAGGAACGTCAAAGGCATAAAAGGACAGATGGAAGATGGGCACTTTTCTTCGGCAATGGAGAAAAAAACGAACTATTTCCTCGCATATTTTTTTTCTGGCTTGAGAACGAGAGTTTTTTTTAGACTCCCTCATCTAGGCACGTTCCTAGACCAGTTGGACTCTCTCGGGTGAATAATGAATTCACAGCAAACACCTTTAAGGACCTACACAAGCCACTTACTTTTTTTGTCATGCCATTCCCATTACACGCATTTATGCTTTTTTCTTCCCTTCCCTCTTCATCTTCTCGCGGCGGAAAAAAAAAGATGCTGAATTATTAAGGAAGCCGGGAGAGTAGGCCAGGGCACACAGAGGGCAACAAGACGACAGGACGGAAAGGATTAAGTTGAAGGAGATCAACCAGCTGTTCTCATTACTGAAAGTTGGTCCTGTTGACTTCCATTGTTTGTGTGTATTTAAGCGGGGGATGATATTCTCTATTTTTTTGGCTTGTGCTCTTCTCTTTCATTCATTTCTAATGCCAGCTCCTGCACACAGCACTCACAATCAGCCTTTCCTTCCCTACTGCCACTGCCATTTCTTTCGGGTTTGTGCCTCTCTGTCTTGTGCTCTCCCCATCGGTCATATCATCTTTAATACCATCCCACTCTAAATTATCCTCGTTTGTCTTCCTCCTTTTAATAAAAAACGCACAACTAGTTTAGGTACGCTACCCGAAGCCGTCCCCATTCAAAGAGAGCAAGCTGGATAGAGATAGAAGACAAAGATGATAATGATGACTTGCGAAGAACGTAAACGTAACATACAGTTTTGCCGTATAATTTATGAGCTGTTTAAGTGGCACAGGTGTGTATAGACGTTTTTTAATGATTTTCCCTGTCTTATACAATGTACTCACGTGAAGAAATGCTAAACCTGAGAAACAGTGTATTACAGCTTGCAATTCTCTTAAAAAGGATAAAGACAATGCGTAAACTTAACAATGCAAACTTAAATGTGTATAGCACTGTCGAGAATATTTTCATACAAAGATTAGCGTCCTTTTTTACATGACATCATCATCAGAGCAAGAGAGAGGAAAATACATGCTTGAAAGTATGATTTACTCGAACTTGATTATGATTATCCATCCCTTTACCTACTTATAAGTGTACCTGCAACAGAGTCAGATAAAATAAACAATGGAAAAGATGTTATATGGAGCGGATGAGCACGGAAGGAAAGGAGTTGCCGTGTATAATCTTATCATTCTTGTCGTCCCGTCCATTGTTGTTTTTTCCATACTCACACCGAGTTTGCATATGAGAGTGTGATTAAATTGTCAATTAATTTTTATAAATTTTGCACTGGTAGGTGGCTTATGAGTACTTTCTTGTTTATTTGGTGCAGCCACACAGTTAGTAAGGGAAATGCAGAGAGTATGGTGATAAAAAAGGTAGGTAAGTTTTTTAGTGAGTAGGTAGTAATTTTATAAGAAATAATTGTGGCATACGAGCAAAAGCGCTATTGTGCAATAGCAACATAACCTGAACCAGAAGTGAACCTACCTGATTGCAATTTTTAATGTGTACCCTGTTGGTTATCTCACATGCAAAAAAAAAGTAAGCCATAAAAAGATTTACATCGCTTCTTGAAGAAGAATGATCATGTACTAATGGCATCGTATGGGAATTAATACTTGTACGCCTACACATAATCACATCACGCTACTTATTTTTTTTACTTCTTGCTCTCCTCTTCTTCGGCACAAAATTGAGTAATATCTTGTTTTCAAGTTTAGAGCTGAAGTAGGGAGGTTGCTGCAGCGCTAATCAATTTGGAGGAGTGCTTTTTAACTTGAAATACAAAATGCGTACACAACTTTAGCGCTTAAAATAGGAGTTTTCTTCGCAAAAAATTAAGCACAGCTTTGAGGAGAAGTAATGAGTGAGCAGGTGAGAGAGAGGCAAAATCCTGCATGGTTCAGTAGAACTAAAAACAAGACAAACAGGATGAGTATTACACCGACTGGTACTTCTTCGCCCGGTGATACAATGATAATGCTGATGCTTCTTGCTGACTCTTCAGTTTTTGGTTATAGGGAACACGTACAAAGAAAGCTAGCCACGATGAAAAAAAAACAAAACTTGGTCGAAGCCAAAACAGCCTTTAATGATCTTTGTACGCGTGGTAGTGAGTTTTTCTGCTGTCTACTTCTTTTCATTTTTTCTCCTTCCCGGTCACTGCCAAATTTTCACCTTTATTTTAGAAAAAAGCGCGGAGTGCCGTTACTCAATAAATAATTTACGATACAAATAGGCATATGCGTGGAATTACGAGGAAAAAATCAGGATTCAGATTGAGGTATTGATGATATTAATATTATCGTAGGGTTATTAGCCCAACCCTGATTTCCAAAGCGAAAAACAAAAAAAAAACAACTTTTTCCTTCTCGCTTTTATATCATCTCAAGAAATCTGGCTAATGAGCTTTGCCATAATCGTTACTTCGTTTTGGTTTCAGTTCATTCAGAAAACAAAAATCGTATTTTTTGCTGCTGAATACGACCACGTTTTATACAAATGGATTTTTTCTCATTGGTTCCTATCAGTTTTGCAATTACTGGGTAGTTTGCACATTCTTAGATAATTATGTTTTTTGCAGGACGTCTGCTAGCCTCTATTTCTTAGATTAGGTAAGTAATTTTTTTTGCACACTTCCATCCTGAAACTTGTTGCAGAAAAAAATATTTTTCGTGCCGGCTGACTTCTTGCCGGCATTGCGAATTTTTTTTTATATTATAAAATTGAACTCACTCTATCGTTCATTGAGCACTGCTTTTGCATGCATTTCGTATTACAAAATTGCGTGATTAGCTAGGTATATTTCAGCAGAGCCAAACCAACTGTTGCCAAAAAAATATTGGTTCGAGTATGCATCCGTGTCCGTGCGTTTCTCATTATCAATCATTACTCCAAAGCAAATAGCAAAACAATTTAAAACTGTACTCTTTGTCTCACTAATGACTAGTGTGATGACGGTTATGATGATGAGCGAAAAGTGCGTTTTCATGATCACGAGCCTTATCAACATAATAGCAGGGGAAATTATTGGAGAGAGCATTATATTGTCAGTGCTCAACCTTTGACCTTGTAAGGTCATCTCATAAGGGAACCAGCACCGTTACTTGTAGTTTGCATACGACTAATTACTTTTTGTTTGATTTATCCTACATATGTCATAAATTTATACACAATAAAGAAATTTGATATATATCTGGGTAGTTAAGTTACCCATCCCGGCATCCAATACGCAACAAATCGGCTTACGATGAAGTGAAAGGACTCATCTGCATCAAATTGAGGTAGGAGAATTTTCAAATTATTTTTATTGACGTCGAAGTTACTCTTTTTAAGAATTTTTTTAAATCTAATATTTTTTACTTAAAGCGGCGCGACTCGACTCAAATTGACTTAAAATCTGAAAAAATTTCTCTTCACCCTTTGAATCCACCTTACATCTTGTAAACATTACTTCTTTCAGGTTCCTACCCCTGAAATGGATAGCTTTGTTGACTTGTCATCCTTTACAGTTTTATTTGACATTTGATCCTGATCCCGATTGCTACATTGTTGCAGCCTCTTCTTTCCCATTTTCTTCTACGGCCAGTCCTGCCACCTTAAAAATCTTTAAATTTTGTGAAAATCTATCTTCCCATTTTGTAGAACTCGCATTGCAACCTAATTGAGCTTATTTAATTAAATGCTGTTGTGTGCTTCTTTAGCCCGTGTGTGCTATTGCCAGAGGATAGCAGTAACGCTGAAGGCAGTTCAGCTAACGCTGCTTATTTCCTTTTGATTAATGATAATAGATTCAACTGACTTTGATACATGTCCTCATCTCTCAACGTACAAAAAAAGAATTCTCGAAGAAGAGTATTTTCTTGCCCTTATAAAAATAACTAGTACACTAGCAACTTTACAGAAAAAAAAGTGTGCATCGTAAGATCGATTTATTCGACAAGGACGCAAGACGCAAATGAGAAAAAAAAGTTTTTTTCTGTTTCATCATCGTGATCCTTTCCCGATCAGGAGATAACATCACCCATCGTATCACTATCGCCCAAACTGACTTTTTCATTATTCCTTTCAAGACAAAAAAAATGAGCACTGCCCTTCGAGAAACTCTCTCTCATTTCTAGCCTCCTCTTCTAACAAAAAATAAGTATGAAAAATGAATGGCAGAAAGAATTCAGCCCAGAACAAAAGAGATCTGTCACCCTGTTATGGATCTGCAACTCAATTAGAGAAAGACAAAGCGCACTTTTTTTCCTTCTGACGGAGCACTATAGTTTTCTCCTTTTAGCTATAATGTACGTTTCTTACACCCCAGCTTACTATTAGTTTGAGGTAGGTTGTTCGCAACGCTGCCATATATTTACCGTTTGCTCCAGTTTTCAATTAGCCTACATTTTCCGCATCCTGCTAGGAATGTCAGCCTTTTCAGTTTACAATGACAGAAAGTTTTTTTTCAGTACTTTCTCATAGCACTGTATTTTTTCTGATATGACATACTGCCAGTGCATGTAACACGAACAAAACCGGCAGTGTTTATCTCGGACATGCACAATGCGAGAAGGCCACCAGCGCCGCTAAAGCCGTAATCTTTTGCAGCACATGGATGTGAATAATGTGAACATTCATGTTATATTTAGATTCGCACTAAAGATAAACATCCTTCTCTCTAGACATTAATGAAAATGATCATGACTACATCCGTAAAAGGTAGAAAAAAAGCAGGGAGACAAAACCCTTTTTTTATATTTAAACAGTACCTCTCTCTCTCTGCATCATTTGCTTTCCTCCTATAAAATTTGCCATTCTCACAGCTTCACACAGGACGGTAAGTACAGTACCCTACTTTAATAATTTTTTTTTTTGAAAAATGCTATATTTCCTTGACTGTTCCCCGAGAAAAATGGCAACAAAGGTAATTCATTATTTAATACTCTGTCTGCTTTCCTACAGCTACACATGTCTAAACTTTGCTCTCGGTTTATTTTTTAAAAACACTAAAACAACCTTCGCTATACGTACCCCATTAATAATATTTTTGTGAGAAATGGGAGCGCAGCGTTATTGCATTTTGTAACTGACAGAGTAACCTTTTTTTATTGCGCTATTAAGTCCTGTAGCAAGTGCACTTACGTTTTACTAGCACGTTGGCAAATTGATTGGCTCTAGATACATGTAAACAAAGTAATACACTTCAATTTAAAATTATGAATGATATCAATTGCAGCTTTATCCCTGTAGGCAGGACAAGAAATAATAAAAAAAGTGGAAAATCAGCAGACGCATTTCCTCCTCGCGAACTATCTCTGTGCTTATATTTGTGCTGTGTTCCACTGCACTATAAGAATTGCTGAATTTGCAGCTCATAATAATTTCTTCCTTTCTCTCCACATCAAACATTCAACATCGAAATATTACCATCCTCATTATTTTCCTGATTAATATGACACAAGGAACAATGTCTGCTCATTTTAAAATTGTATTACATATTATGACATGGGATCCGCCATAAATTAGCAGCCTGCCCCAGTGCACTACTTTGACTACGAAATGTCTGTCTTAGCCAACTTTCACTACCGCTGAGAGGGAGGTTAGCGAAAATGCTAAAAATACTGGGCGACTACGACACTGTCAAAGTTATCACAAAAGTTGGCTTCCTTTCTGGGGACGATAAAACAGAAAAACCTAGAAAAAAAGCGCGTTTAATCACTATCCTGATCTAACCAAACCGTCACTCTACTGACATGCTATGAGCGTATAAGCTGGTTTTATTCAGATCGTCTCTCGTCGCAGCCTCTGCTTTTTGATGACGGGATGGCATTTAACGACACCGTGTGCATACAACTAATAATATCCGTTATGTTTCAGTGTAGCTGAAAGAGGAATAATTAATGTCTCCTGCAGCAAAAGCACGCGAAATAAAAGTTGGCAGCTGCAGGTTATAGTAATGCAGAGGAGGGCTTTATACGTGAGAGAAAATCAAAGTTTTAGGCGAGTGCAATTCAGAGTGCAGAAATTCTCACAAAAAGTTGACAAAAAATTTCTCATCTTAAAAGTCACGTCATATGTGAGAACGTTCTCAGGTAGGAATTTAGTGCTGAAGGAATTTGGCATAAATTTTTTTTTGTGTGGTGTTTTTGCTACTGTGCGCGATAAAAGTAAACGCTAATGATTTTAGACTACCCAATAATCTAAGTAAGCCAATTTCCATATACATAGGTAGTCCTCGCATTATTATATGAATTGGATTGTGGAGGTAAGCTTATAAAGTGGGAAAATGGCTCATTTAATATTTTCTTATCTTGGCCGTAAGGCACACACCAAACGGAGAGGGAACTAGGTACTCTATCAGAAATCTAATTAAATTGTGAAGATTAGCTTAATCTGCACTTCTCCTGGTGATAGTGCGGTTGGTTAACTGCAGCTGCTGACATAATAAAGAGGAGTAACGAGCCCAGGCATGTTTTCTAATGGAGCCATTAAATCCCAACTTTATTATGATGTAATAATGGACAAAAGATGTTGAAAATTGAAAAGCCGGCAGTTGCGGCACAGCCAGAATGAGATTCTTCTCGTGGTGAGGAGAACTATAAAAGAAGAAGGAAAAAATATAATATCGCTGGGAAAATGTAGGCAGACACCACTTTGTTATAGATTTATTACCCGCACTACTACTACTACTCGCTACTCAAATGCCATTCTAAATTGATCTCCTATTTATTCAAAAGTTGACAACGGTGCTTAATGCACAGAAGCGATTAATGCCTAGATCGATAATAATGGCTAACAAGCGAGCGACTACAAAATACAAATCTGCAACTTTTTGTCAGCTTCCAATCTACTCTACACGCTCATTTTTTCCTATAGAAAACACTCTCGCCAACATTTTCTCTCTACCAAATACAAAATCACGAAATTGGCCAAACTGCTGTTTTCCACTAAAAATAGCTACTTCTACACTACAGGTAGAATTGCATTCTTCCGACGCAAAAAAAAATTGCTGTTATTTATACACAACACTAATTCCCTACCTTTTTTTGAGCGGAATGGCCATTCAAGTTGGATAATAAAGTTAGCGGTAAATCAAAATGCCTCTTTTTATAAATCATCATTATCATCACTCAACTCACTTTACCAACACCAGCAATCAGAAAACGCCGACCACACCGCACTGAAAAAAAGCTGCTGCTGCTTAAAAAGAGTACACAGTTTTCTCTTGTTAGCCATCGCATCCAATATATTTTTAGTTATCTTGTCCTGCTTGTCGTCCTACTGCTGGTGATACCGAGAGAAGCCGTTCTCGTTCCGTACTAAAGTATATATTTTTTTTGTAAAGGACAACGCATAAAACTGGCCATTCATCTCTGCAAAGTTTGCAGCTGTACAATCAACCAGCTAATTCAAGTCTCATCAGTTAAAGCCTTACCATCAAAGAGACAGGAGAGGACAATCTCGCGAAAAGAAAGAAAAAAGAATAATAGAAAATAGAATTAACTTAAGCAGAACAAAGAGAAAAGGAAACGGATTCGCATTTATCATCCTCTCAACGCTCGCCAGCTCCAAATAGGGATATATATTTTATTCACTCAATCATGCAGACTTTTTTTTCTAAGAGAGGAAAAAACGAGTTATGCAATGCAACTTGTTTTTTTATCTTCTTCAGTAGCCCATCACACATTATTTACCTACATTTTGTCCTTCTCACAAATGACAAAAGAAATTAATGAGAGAAGGCTATGCCCTGTGAAAATAAGTGAAAAAAACGGGAGTTAGTCTCACGACGGCTGTTATTATTATTATTGCCAATTTTTTTTAGTACGTGAGACACTTACATTACATCATTTACTGTTTATTTTGATGTGCCTACTCCAGAATGGCATTGAGAAGGAAAAGGAAGTTCATTTGGAGTCATCTTTCGTTATGTAGGGCACTGTGCCTCACATCCTCTTCTCGTAATGATGTGAAGCTGTCGGGTGTATAAATTTTCGGCGAAATGTATTTTTTTCATAGAGCTGAGCAATTTCACCAACAAAAAATGAGCTCTTCTCCATAGCAGACGGAGTCGAGCCGACATGGGGGCGAACTTTTAGACAAGGAGGAGAAGAGAGAATCTAATTTTCCCAGAAAGTTCTTCAAAAAACAGTCTGCAGACTCATCGACAACTTCTCCCTGAAAAGGAAGAAAGTCAGGAACTCTAGGATGCTAACGAAATTAGAGATGGAAAGCGGTTAAAAGTAGGAAAGAAGTCATAAATTATAAAGGGGAGCGTGCAATTAGCCTGAATTTTTTAGTCTGGTCAAAGACATGCGAAAAAAAACGGAGAGTGCACGATGACATTAGTACGTCCCACGTAATGCGAAAACGTCAAACTGTGCAGCTGTAGCTGTGCTTAAAAAATGAAACCGCGAATGAGCTTCAATTTTTTAAATTCATCTCTGCTTTGTCTCCCCACAATAGAAATGGGAGGATCCAGGTCTAATGATTTGCACGCATTCAAGTTTATTAAAGCTCAGAGAATGGGACAGGAAATTGGAGAAAAGTAAACAGGAAGACATCTACAGGAGTCCCGGGAAATTTAGGTCGGCGAATTGACTGCAGACTAAAAAGGCTGCTGTTTCTTTACTCAAGTCGACCGCAATTACAGCTACCCACTACTACCCCCTCTCCCAACGAAATTTCTTTGTGTCAGAGCCAACTAACCTTTCTTGTAAGAAAAGAAGCATAATTTCTTTTATCGGAGGCATCAAAGGAAAAGCATTTTCAAACAAATTATTGCTACTCTCGTTATCAGCAACATCATCATTAAGAGACTTGCTACTGCACAGCAGCAGTATCACTACTTTTTTTACTAGTCCTCTCCACTCCCTACTTTTACTAAGGTATTATACTGGCTGAAAGCGCTCATCAGACGCTTTCGTTTCCTCCTCAGTGAAAAATTAGCAGACAGGTGGGGGATATAAGTTTTTCACGTAATTTCAAGGTACGCGCAAATCCCACTCGAAAACAATACGAGGCATATGAGTAGCAGCACACTTTTTCCATGTCCTCATTTTCTGCGGAGGAGTCTTATAAAGTAGCCGAATCGTGAATAGAAAAGCAACTGTTTAATGGACAACCCAGTCTACGTAATTTTCTTTTCTCATAAAACTTGGCTGTGAATGCATCCTGGTCAGTATTGTAGTCACCAATTTCACAACTGTACACGTACGCATTTGGTCGAGAGTTGAGATCTCGCCGAGTTTTTGATCCCCAGGGGCGAAGAAGCCCTATCAAAATTCATTACATTTTATACAACTGCAGCTCCTCTGTGAGTCTGGTCAGGCATTCGGCATCAGCCAAAAAAAGGACTCTTCCACAGCTTGTGTGGAACTTCTTTTAATGTAATGTGAGTACAGCTAAAGAGCAGCGTAAAAATGGCTTTACTCTCAAGATCCCTACTCTTATATATGATCAAGGTGATAATGAAGAAAACGCGGCTGTGAGCAGACTACGTAACGCTTTCTACATCTGTCGTAAACGTGCAGTAGGTAGCTAATGTACACTATTTAAAAATCTTTCTTTTTTGTTGTTCTCCCTAAGAAAAAGTTATTTTTTTTTCTCTCGCGGTATAAACGAGAAGTTCGCTTTTTTGGTGACCTACTTTTCCACAAAACAAGATAATAATGTAATTTAGCGAAGAAAAGATGAGAATCAAAAATGGAGACCTTTTACAACCGAAAATACTTATAAAAAATACCGGTCAGCAGTCACTATCTCAGTGCGAGCAAGTCACAGCCGGCAAAAAAATATGCGCAAAATATGTTCATTTCACATGATTATTTTTTGTTAGTAAAATGGCAGCAGCATCTTTCCACGATTTTTTTTTCTCCTCAGGGCAGAAAAAAACGATGCATCTCTCTGTTGACGTTGGCACTGCTGAACTTTTTTATTAGAGACAAGCTGTTTTCGTGCGATGCTTATCAGTTAACAAGGCTCAAAACTCACAGCGCTATGTAGTACAACTGTACTCTCTCCCATTTTATTGTTATTCAATTCCTGTCCCGCTTTTCCTCTTAATCTCTAATCCAGTAGGATAAAAATACTCGTCTGCGACTTAAATACAGCCAGGACCAGCCTCCGCATTGTTGGCAACTGCTCTTTACCTGATAGCTATCTGTCACCAAAATGGCAACTGAAAAAGGTACTTTTGCAGCTACTTCGCAACTTGCTTGCTTTTT
>JAHZND010003431.1:0-33201 GCA_027744115.1 Acrocyrtus sp. NNG-2020 | reverse complement strand
ATGAGTTTGCAAGAAGAGAAGATATCCTCGAAGAAGATAACGTTTACGCCTTTACTGACTACCTTGACACGAGCGCATACTCATTACATCAAGTTCGAGCGCTGTACTCGTACAGTCCAGCTGATTCTGGAATGTTGACATTTTGCGAAGGAGATATAATTACGAATGTGGTAAAGCAGGATGCCGTTTGGGGACAGGGAGATTTAGAGGAACAGATACAGAAAACATTTCCTCTAAATTTTGTGGAAGAGATGGAACAAGTTGATTCTCCGTTTGGAGAGCTTCTGAAAGGGTCTATTGTTATTGGCAGAGCGGAAGTGGCCATGCGCGAGGACGACCTTTACCGCTTTGCGGTACGTGTTTGGTGTCCTAACAGTCATACTCCGTTTGAAGCTATGGTGGATACTCAAGAAGAAGCTGAAGAATGGTATTAATAAGGAAATTATTTGCAAAAATTGCCTCCAATAATTTGTTATGTTTATTTTTGGTTTATAGGAAAGAAGCAATTAACAGTGTAAATCGTCGCATGACAAAGGTATAAAAAGTTTTAAATTTTGAACTGACCTGAGAGCATTAACGCATTCTGGTTTGAGGTCCATTTTAATCGTACTATTTTTTTACTGCAGGCTTCAGCAGGTAACGAAACCGAGAAGAAAGAGAAAATCGCCCAGGAACTATCAAAGCAAATTGTGTACTGCTGTTCAATTTCTAAGCCGACTCAGGATGATACTGAAACTCGGGATAGGGTGTACAACGCAATATCTAGTTTAAATGAGAATGCTGCTCAGAAACAAATGAGCGTTAATCCACGCTTTTATCTTTGGTTACATGAAGTGAGTACTTTTCTATTCCCTAACAATTGGTTAGTGCCAGGGTGATTTCGACTTCCTGTTTTATAATTTTGTATGCAAATTTTAATAGATTCAATTGAGCAGAGTATATCCGAAAGGACAGAGAGTGGACTCCTCCAATTACAATCCGATCCGCTACTGGAACTTTGGATCGCAAATGGTTGCGCTGAACTATCAAACTCCTGGTGAGAGGAAAAATGAATTAAGTGATTCGTTTTTTATAATAATTTGTTAAATAATTCAGGAATATAAATTGTTCAGACAAACCAATGCAACTGAATCATGGAAAGTTTCGTCAAAATGGAAAATGTGGATATGTGCTGAGACCAAGGTACACGGTTGGAAACAACTTCCAGCCAGGTCTCGTTAGCGATCTGAGTAGGCTTGAAATCCAACCGTTGACGTTAAAGATTACGGTATGGGGTAACTTGAGACAATTATAATTCATTGATGTTTGCTAAATTTTATTGCAACAATTTAAAGTCAGGCTTCACACACATAAATATGAATAGGTCATTGCAGTACGACTACTTTTTCCGCCTGGAAGCAGACCCATCTCCAGTCCTTTTGTTGAAATTGAAGTAGTTGGAGAAGATTTCGACTGTCAAAAAATCAAAACAAAAAAGTACATTTCCGGCAATGGCTTTAATCCTTTCTGGAAGGAAAAATTTGCCATGCAAGTTCTCAATCCGGACCTAGCCCTGATTCGTTTCTCCGTTTCCGATGAGGATTCTTTTGGTGATTCCAGTTTCATTGGGCAGGCAACGTATCCTGTAAAGCTGAATTTATTTACTGAAAGACTTAGCATTCTCCTAGCCCTTCTACATAACATACTCATGTACATTTTAATGTGGCGTGCTAATTTGTTTTAGGCAAGATGTCTTCGACCAGGATACAGAAGCGTTCCTCTGGAAAACGGATTTGACGAACAGTTTTTATTTTCAAGCTTGCTCATACATTTACAGCAAGCCTAAATTTTCGTCAGAAACCAAAGCAAACCCACGCATGCCATTGAGTCTGACAAAAAACCTACAGTATTTGCAATATTTCTTGTAATTAACAAGAATAGAACATTATCACGCTTTAAAATGAAAAAAATAAATCCTTCAATCTTTCGCTAATTATTTATTTTCACAATTATAGTTACACAGTTACCTATTGAAATAATTTCCTGTAATTCAACCAAAACAATTAAGCGCCTTATTAAATACTAGATACATTAGTCTCCGTTTGTTGAAGAATAGATATATTTGCAAAGCCATTATTTAATTTTCATGTTAAATATCGTCGACGCCGGAATGCTTGTCGACGCCGGAATGCTTCCTGGTATGTACGTTTTGGAGTCGCTCCTTTTACCTCGACGGCTCTACACTATAATCATTCCAATTAAAATTCAACTGGAGTAAAATGCATTATGGTTCTCATATAATCCATAAATTAGGTGTACTCTGAAAAGTTTGGCATTCAAAGACGCACACATCAGGAGGGATTTTCACTTCGACAATTATTGTAATTGTAACCATCAGTCAGACGGAAATTGAAATCTGCAAATTTTACCCTTGGTATAAATCAACATACTGAAATCTATCATAATATTAATCATAAATCTACTACGGACACAATTGATAGCAAAGGCTTAAGACTTGCCACCTGTGCCATAAAATTATTTTAATAACATAATGGACACAGCAAGGGAAGAATTTTCATTAATATTGTAAGATCATATCGTGTATTAGATATATAGTACCATGTTTTTATGCTTATCTATTACTCAAATTTTTGGCTGTGTTTGTGCATGAGTAATATCAAACGAATTATTAGTAAATATAAATTTAAATTAAATTCAAAGTGATCACAGATAACTTCGAAAGAGTCAAAAAGCAAAATTATGTACTCGGCAGACAATTTCTGTTTTAGAAACGAAACCCTATTTGTTCTCTGCAGAGTACAAACTAGCAATACCAGAGTGGAACTATTTTCAGGAAAAATCGTGTAATAGAACTTTTCAGCCAAATAAAAATGCTCACTTCAAAAGTCATTGGGCTGAAAGTAGAGACAATTGCCAATCGAACAAGGTCTTTAAGACTTACCCTAATTCCATACAAATGGAACTGGGACAATAAGACTATAGCAACTACGTCATTTGCTGGAAAGACTCTTTCTGTTATTTCTAACAGCAGCCGCTTTTTCATTTAGTGGCAAATATAAGAACCCGCTTGAAAAATCCGTTCAGTTGTATATCACAGCACTGATGGTGTTTACAGCGTACTTATTTTGGTTCCACGAGAGACATTCAGAAGAGTACGCAAAATGCCTGAAAGGATTTCTTACATTTGAAAAAGCTTACAACAAAAATCCAGGTAAACTGTAGTAAACCGTTAGTTTAACTATTCGCCGTATTTAGTAATTATTTGCTAATTATTTACGCTTTCTGAAAGCAGAGCTCACAATGGGAAAGGGAAAGCTGGTTGATGTCATCAGTAACATTTTCCACCACACATTGACTCTGGTCGTCGTGGCTGTTTCAGTTTGCACTTGTATCCTCCCCCAGTCTCCCATCAATGTCTTCAGTAGGGTCTTTCCTTTAACTATGACAATTTTGTCGCAGCTTACTGTCGCATACGTATATTTTATATCTACTGTGGTGCACACCTTCATGAGCTTGGCTTTGTGGACAATGTTCTGTCCGATTATGGAATTCACTGCAACGTGCAGCGTCCTCCTTTCATTCTATATGTTGGAATCGATTACTCAGATATTTCTCAGGTAATAATTTTTTTAAAAAATATATATATTTAACTATTATTGGGTAAGCTAATCGAAAAATTAATCATTTAACCAAATTATAATATTTCACTTTACATTGATCAATAAACTTCTCCAGCAACTTTAAGGCAGCTTTGAAACGACGCAAGAACCGTACTACGTCCATTTGGAAGGCGACATGTGTTTATAGAGAAATGCAGCTATTAGCATCCTTATACAATCAGATGAACCAACAAGGAATTATTGCGTCATGCACAATTGTAGGACTAATAGCTGAAATTGTAAATTTGTATGTCTGTATAATCTTCACATTTAGGAGTAACCCGTCACTTTACTCTTTTTCGGTGATGTGCGCAATCGATGATATACTTATGATGCTGGTGGCGTATGGATGCGCCGCCCAAGTTCATAGTAGCAGCAGCAACGCTCTTCATTCTTTAAAGCGGCTCAAGTCAAAAAATAATCGTTGGTTTGCAAAAACATTGGCGTCATTCCGTCCACTTCATGTAGGCATATTTGAGTCAAACTTTTTTGAAAGAATGACTCCGCTCAGAATTCAAGAATTTTGTATTAACAAAATTGTAGAGCTGCTACTTCTACGCCATTAGACCTTTTTAGAATTATGTACACTAATTAAATAAATAATTAAGTACTAGCATCTTTATTAATAATTCTAATGAGTACACATAAGGTTCATATTTAAATGTCTTTAATAAGTATTATCAGATTACACGTATATTCAACCACACTGCCAAAGTACTTCCGCTGAATTGGCTGTGTGAGCTTTGTAATAGTGCCACAGTGAAAGCATATAGGTTGTTGTGCCTTCAGCCACTTTTTCCTGAACTTGGAATGAGACAAGAGCATCCCCGATCCTGTCCTTCTTTCTTGGCTTGCAACCAGAATCAGAAATGGTTTTGCCCAGTCAAAGCGGATAACCTTGTAGCTAATATTGTAGCATTCAATTGTTCCACTCATTGCAAAGAAAGCGAAACAATAAGTCGAAAATGTAATTGGAGGAACAAAAATGTAAATGTGGATTGGAAGTTGCCTCCATCCTAAAAACATTGTGCAGGTGAGAAACACCGTCGCCGCAAATCCACCGCCCATTACCATTCCTGTTGCGAAATTGATCTTTTCTATTCCTGTTGTGTGTATAATTCTAAGAGCTTTATAAAGATTAGTAGATCTATAGCCGAAAGCCATCCCTTGAATTTTTCGAAGACATTCAACATAAATTAGTATTATTATTACAGGCAATATTATAAACTTGGTGTACATTCGCATTGACTCTGCGGTACAAATATAGCATAAAATAATGCGGAGAATGAAAAAGCGAATTCCATCGTGATCTAGTAGTTGCTGATCTAAAATTTTGCCCGTTTCGTAAAACGGATCCAGGTTTAGGAGGACTACAGTAAGAGGTCCTAGCACCCAAATGAGTGTGGTGACCAGAATACCAAATCCTAGTTTTAGACCGAAGAAGTCCGAATTACTGCCAATTGCAAGATCTAAAATTGTTGAAATAAATATAATAAAGTAACTATTTGAACTTGGTACGACAATACCAAAAATCCTTAAAAAATTTACTACCTTGCCGTATTAGTTTCCAGGTGGATTTGTTCATGCGGTCTACTCCTGCATTCGGGAACAATTTCTTTTCAAAATGCAACAGTGTATTTAAGTGCTTTACAATAACTTCCCCGCACTTGACAAATATAATTAACTGAAAAATGGCTACAGAGAGAGTGAGTAACTCTAAACCTGCCACGAACAGTGATTGTTCAGAACGGTTAGAGCCAAAGAGATGGTAAG
The DNA here is from genome assembly GCA_027744115.1 of Acrocyrtus sp. NNG-2020. Lineage (NCBI taxonomy): Eukaryota > Metazoa > Arthropoda > Collembola > Entomobryomorpha > Entomobryidae > Acrocyrtus > Acrocyrtus sp. NNG-2020. The sequence continues at coordinate 27,769 of JAHZND010003431.1, read as the reverse complement.
CAAATACCATGGCGACGCAGTTGCAACCTATGCCCAAGAGTATACCGATGATGACGAAGTAAAATGGAACTAAGCGTCGTGTATTCTTTTCATATATCCATGTTTGATTGGGGGTCGAATAGGAAATAAGGTGTGGGTATGGGTACTTATCGTAAACTTGATAAATGTAATCAAATACCTTCCAAGTCAGAGGAGTTGTCATATTTGTAATAATGAGCTTCTAATTATTTGACCTAAATAACTGGACAGATTATACATAAAATAATAGAATTTAACTGTAAAGAAGATGGTTGCAGATCTTTTCCCTAACTTAAAATGTTGATTCAAAACTGAATAGTTAAATCTCTTTGTCGTCTTCTATCATATATGTAACTGAAAAAATGGAACATTATAAAGAATGTGAGGCGATATTAACTTTAAGCTTACTACTTGGAAAACTGGCCAAATAGTAATTCCGATTTCAGTTTAAAGCTAAATTGGTTTCCACATCAGAGATTAGTTTGGCTTTTCTAGACAGAGTACCTGAACTTACTTAATTATTTAAATAAATTGAGTACACTTGTTGCCAATGTTTCTATTCCACCGTAATTTAATATGTGTAAGTTACAATAGCATTTTGAAGTATGATTGATTGATTTGATGGTTCAAAGTTTAATTTCGTTGAACATGAAACATTGGCAGGCTGAAAAGAGCAAAAGTTCGATATTATATTAGGCAACTTGTATTGCTGAGTTATATATATCAAATTATTTCTGTGCTATGCATACCTATCATCGCATCTATCGTATGGTCTAGTTAATATGTAGGTAATTCTACTTGACATTGTGTTGTATCTGGTTTAGAGAAATATAAAAACATTTTTGGAAGGAAAGAGACCTTCAAAGTTACAACTCGAAGAAAAACTTTCTCCGAATGTTATAAATAATTTTCGATTTTTTAAAATACCTATTATGATACTATACGAAACTTCTTATTTATTCCACTTATTTCTTCAATAGAAATTGAATAAGGGTTTAGTGGTTGGGAATTCCATTTTTAAGATTTTGCATTTATGCAATTCCTTGAAGTTATCTCAATTTCTACACGTGTGTGGTTACTTTATTTATTTACTTAACTGAGAATATATATCATTTAAAGTTTAAAAAATAGCTTCATTTTAGAGGTAGGAGGTAGCTAATGATGCACATTTATGCACTATTTAAATTGGCATTTCGTTTTATTATGCTTCGTTCGTAACCGCAAGCATCCTTTTTCCGCTTGGCCAACTGTCAACATAACAGAACTATTTTGGATTTTTACTTTAGTAACCTATTCATAAAATTTATTATGAAGTTGAAACCACACAAAGCTAGTGTCTGCCTCAAATAGTTTTCCTGTTTTTGCCAACAGCACGATTACGACAAATTTATATTGCTTGCAAAGCAAAAAGTTCCAACAGTCATTGATTCATGGTGCAGCTGTGAGCTGTATTTTTGATTTTGACATTTAAAATTACTGCACTTAAAAATATTAAAAATGGGTAGTGCTACACTTCCTGACGGTATTGATCTTTTAAAGGACATAGAAGTGACTAGGTATAACTCAAAAAAGAAACCGGAAGGTTTTCAAATATTATACTTCCGAAGCGAAACTTTCGAAATTGCATGCAAAAGTCAGAAATCAGGCAAAATTGACGTAATTGGTAAGACTGTTGACACGAAATTATTTTGACAATAAAAAATAAGCGTAATTGAAAATGAATGAATTTGGTTACTGTAATTAAGGTAATTTTATTTCCAGTAAATCTTTTTGAAATTAAGGAAATCCGACCTGGAAAATACTCTAAAGATTTTGAGCGTTGGGCACCAGAAACAAAGGAAATTGAAAAGTCCCGTTGCTTCGCAATATTTTACGGGACGGAATTTGTTCTCAAATCACTATCCATAGCTGGTTTGATTGTTCACTATGTAACCGTATACCAAATTGACTGCAAATTGTCCACCTGTTTTCAATTAGTCTCGTTTTACAGCGCAAACTAAAAGGGAGGCAGAAAGGTGGTTTAGAGGTCTACAGAGGCTCATAGATAGAAAACCGAGCTCATACCTTACTCTTGTTGATATTTGGCTGGCGAAACACTACGAAAGTATTGCAGGTTCTACTAATAAAAATGGGTAATTAAATCAGTTGGTAATACAGCAGAATATTATAATAAGTATATAAAATCGTTGATCCTGCTGCTTTGATTTTTATTACGTCAAGTAGCCTAACGTTAAAACAAATGAAATATTTTACGAACCAAGTTGGCTTAAAAATATCAGTGGGAAAGCTCAAAACTAAATTCTTAGATGTCCAAAACACTGCCGGGGCTGTGAGCAGATTTGGCTTTACTAAACTTGTAAAGGACTTTCTTCATGACCAGCAGGTATCAATTTGGAATGCTACCCTCTTGTCCTTTCTGATCCGAGATTAATTTTCATCACTGTCTAATTTTCTATTGTAATTTATTTGAGATATTTACGGACTGCTTTCGTAAATACGCTCTCGGTGACAAAATTGACTTAAATGGCTTTGAAGAGTTTCTACGTCAAGAACAAGAGGAAGTCAACAACTGCACAAAGTACCTTTCCTTCTTTCACGATTATGAAAAGTCGGGAAATAAAGGACTTCCATACATGAATGCTCAAGAGGTATAAGTACAATATTTTTGGCAATCGACCAAATAATCTTGTTATTTTGAAATTAAGGTGACTTTCTCATCGTTGCTTAAACAATGTCTTTTGGTTGAGGCTGTAGATTTTCTTTTTTCAAAGGAGAACCAAGTGTGGGATAAAGCATTTGATGTTGTTTGTCAGGATATGACATATCCATTGTCTTGCTACTGGATTGCATCTTCACATAATACGTAGGGAAAGTGTATAAATTAATTCAGATTTGCGCGCATTAAGGTCTCTAATTAAATTGGCTTTTTTGTGTACAGTCGGCATCTTTAAAAAATTTTCAATTCACAATAAAATTAAGAAAGCTACTTTTACTATGATTTTCTCATGCTTTCAGATATCCAGTAATCCTCAGCATTGATAATCACTGTACCGTAACTCAGCAGAAGATAATGGCAAAGAAGTTCAATGTCAGTGGTCCAAAATTTTGTTCAGCCTAATTTTGTTTTACAAAATAGTTTACCCTTGTTAATAATTCCTTAAGGTTAGAGCAGATAATTAGTCCGTTTTGTATTCGCCTAATTTAGGAAGTGTTTGGAAAAATGCTCGTGACTGTGCCTCTTTTCAAAGATGAAGGAGAGCTTCCGTCCCCACACCAGCTCCGGCGAAGAATTATCATTAAAGGAAAAAAGCTGCCAGAGGAGCCCAAACTGGGAAAGATGGACGTATGCAACACCATTAAAAATGGAAGAATGCACATGCACGAAGCATGCAAATGGGTGCCTTACTTTTTTGCTCTTACCCACGACAAACTAACCTTCACCGAGCTTTATGAAGAAACAAGTTTAAAAGAAGAGGATGACTCTACAACGGTAACACCAATTAAATTATTATTATTTTGCGAGTTTACGTTGTTTTCAGATTGATCTACTGCCAAGACACACTTAAAATATTATTGCAGAGTGTGGCAATAGAAGAGCTTCATTACAGGAAAGTGTGGTTTCATGGAATTATTCACGGTGGTCTAAAAGCTGTCGAGGATCGCGTCAAAAGTTTCAACGTAGAAGGCGCATTTTTAGTTCGGGAAAGTGGAAAGTGTCCAGGGGATTACGTACTCTGTTTTCTGTAAGAAAGCCAAATATAAATTCATCAGTATCAAATTTATAAGTCTAGTAACGATTTATTAAATCTTTGATTCCTGGAAGATCACAAGGCAAGGTCCACCACATTAGAATTGGGAGCAATGCAGAGCAATCTCAATATTACTTACTCAAATCGAAGCAGTTTGACAGCCTCTATTCACTGATAAGTTATTACCGCGAGCATTCACTGGACACTCGAGACTTTTTTATAAATCGGTTTACAAAAGCGGTGCCACAGCCCGAAAAGCATGAGCTCCAGCCTTGGTTTTACCCAAACTTTCGTTTTCCGGAACCTATGGGAAGAAAGAAGGCGGAAGAAATTCTTCGAAAAATACTTTTGAATGGGGCATATCTCGTGAGATACTCGAGTAATCGAACTTCAATTGGACGTTTTGTGATCTCATTTAGAGTTGCGAACCGAATCAGGCATTGTCTAGTGAAGGAAGATGGACGTTTTCTGATAGTATCCAGGCAAAAATTTGAAAGTATTGAAAAGCTGGTGAGCTACTATCAAACCCGGGCGTTCTATAAAGGGTTAAAATTGAAACACGCCGTGGATGCGGAACTGCACGAGTTTGCTCACCGAGTGGAAATACCCGAAGATGAATACTTTTATACCAGTCCGGACTACCTAGATACGAGTGCAAATGCATTGCCTCAAGTTCGGGCGTTGTACTCGTACAGTCCTGCTGATTCCGAACTACTGACATTTTCGAAAGGGGATGTGATTACGAATGTGGTGAAGCAAGATGTAGTATGGGCGCAGGGCGATTTGGGGGATCAGGTCCAGAAAGCTTTTTCCATTGAATCTTGTGGAAGAAATGGAGCAAGACGACTCGCCATTTGGGGAGCTTCAAAAGGCGTCTGTTATTGTAGGGAAAGCGGAAGTGGACACGGGGGATGATGATGTCTATCGATTCATTGTTCGTGTGTGGTCTCCAAACAGTCTTATTCCGTTGGAGGCAATGGTCAAAACGTACGAGGAGGCTGACGAGTGGTAGGGGAAAAAGTTAAATAAGTAAATTTTAAACCGTATTTTGATAATTGGTAATTTTCTACACTTTTAATTTGCAAATTATAGGAAAGAAGCAATTAATAATGTTAACCGCCGCCTGGATATAGAGGTGAAATGGTGAAAATAACTCTTTGAAATTGTTATTCAGAGTAGATTTTGCAAGTTATATTTTTCTTAATTATTTTCACAGGCATCGGAAAGCTATGAAATTCAGAAAAAGTTGAAAATTGCGAGGAAATTCTCCAAACAAATTGTGTATTGTTCTACAATTCCGAAGCTGATTCCAGACGATGTTCGAACTCGCGGAAGGGTGTACTTTGAAATGGCCAGTTCTAATGAGATAGCTGCCCAAAAGCAAATGAGTCTAGATCCACGGTTCTACGTTTGGCTTCACGAAGTAAAAACTACACTCTAAGTTTTTCTTGAGTTTTCAAAGTCGAATGTCAGTATATTAAATCAAAACTTTTTTTGACAGGTTCAGTTAAGTAGGGTATATCCAAAAGCACAGCGAGTAGATTCCTCGAATTACAATCCGATTCGTTTCTGGAATTTTGGCTCACAAATGGTTTCGCTGAACTACCAAACAGGAGGTGAAAAATTAACTTTTTTACATTGGGAGAAAAATATTCCTTTCTTGGTAATTTTACTGTATAATTATCAAACTACTCATTATCAGACAAACCAATGCAACTTAATCACGGAAAGTTTCGACAGAATGGAAGATGCGGATATGTACTCCGGCCAAGTTATATGTTCCGTAAGAATTTTCATCCGGGCTTGATAAGCGACCTTAGTAAACATGAGATTCAGCCATTAACGCTAAAAATAACGGTAGGTCATTAATTTGCAGGCTACATACCTAGTTACATACCTTGACAAATATAATGCAACAAAATTAACATTTTGGCATATTTTTGGGTAGATAATTGCAGCTCGATTACTCTTTCCACCCAAATCAAAATCCATTTCGAGTCCTTTTGTCGAGCTAGAAATAATTGGAGCTGACTTTGACTGTCAAAAGATGAGAACAAAAAAGTACATTGCTGACAACGGTTTCAATCCGTTCTGGAGAGAAAAATTTACGATGCAAGTTCTCAACCCGGATTTGGCTCTAATCCGATTATCCGTTTCTGAGGAGGACTCTTTCGGTGACCCCAGTTTTGTTGGACAAGCTACATACCCTGTAAGTATTATTTAGGACACAATTAATGTTCTTGAAAAATATTATTTCGAATTAATGAATTGAAACAACTTTACGTATTTAGGTTAGATGCCTACTTCCAGGCTGCAGAAGTGTTCCCCTGGAGAACGGCTTTGGAGAAGAGTTACTTTCAAGCATGCTCATCCATTTACAGATGAGCTGATATCATTAACTCTCTAGAAAATTAAATCCTAAAATATGTTTCAGAGTGCAAAAATTATTACATTTCTATAAAAGTATTACCGAAAATTGCAACCGGTTATCTATTCTTCCCACGTCAGATATTCTAAGCTCAAGTCGAATTCTCAAACTTCCGGATACTCCACCTCCCTACCCGGAAATTTAAAGGGCTTCCTACAATTCAAAATATCATAGATAGCTTTGTGAGAACATAAACGTTTTTAATTTCATTTTTCATGTTGCCCCGCCATATTCTCATTTGGAATAATTGCTCTTAATTAAAAAGACGGAAGCATATTTCACATAAGATAACATAGTAAATAATATTTTAAACATGGGGTATTGCCCTCTAGCAGCCTATAGAAACATTTCTTTTGTTGGGTAAGTTAAAATTAAAGGGTGGCTCCAAATGACTGACAATTGGCTCCAAGTGACTGACAATTGGTAGATTCTTACTTCCTATAAAATATACACAGAAACAAAGAGTCTCTAAAAATTAAATATGAAAGTTTATCACATTGAGCAAAATATGATTGTCGATTCGATGATGTTTTAAATACTAAAAACTATATTACTAAAGCAAAACCAAACTCCTCTTCCGTGTAATTCTAATGATATGCTTTTGTTAAAACTTGCTATACACCTGCAGTTTATGGGCTATGACGGTGAAAACTGCCTAGACTGGCATTGTCTGTAAGTGTCCGAAAGAATGATGCATTTTCTCTTTGCACAGTCAATACTAGTAGGAAGAGGAACAAGTTTATAAGTTTGTATTAGGCATAGCAACTGCAATAGCTTGGTGAAAGAGACAGATAGATTAAGTTTGGCATGAATTCCCGCCTAAACTTTTAAAGGAGCAAAATTTGTGAGCAATTCATCTCGGCAGGAAACCTGTATCTACCTAGAAATAAAACTGGGCACTTATAATTCTTTGTTCGAGTCGGCTTGGCAACAACTTTCCAAAATGATTATAAATAATTGGAGTCTATTTTGCGCCAATTGCAAGCCTGCCCACATTTTGTGTAAATTTCCTTTAAAGTGCGACAAGGATACCCCTAAAGTGACCCTAGTATATCACACCCATTCTAAAATTGATCGCTTTAAATGGACCTGCAACGCTCTCTTTCTTTTCTTAGTAGTTTACACTCTCCAGCTCTGCTTTTTCTTTATCGGAAACTGCAACGAAAGCTGTGACAATATCTCTCCCCTCACCAAATGCCTAGCTGGAGTAGGATTTTTCACGATTTCCGGAAGCAACATATACACCCAAGTATTCCTTCGTGAAAAGAATCAGATCGCTTACTTTGTGAACCAAGTAGTTCAGCTTGAAAGGAGTTACATCAGTGGTCACTCTTCCCGCAGTCATCAAAAATTGATCGCCCTTCAGATAAAATTCATAATGATTGGTAGCCCTATTTTTACAACCATTTTCCTCCTCGGTTTTCACTGGCTTGACCCCTGCAAGCCGTCACTTGTCGGCTACTTGATGTTACCTGAATGCCGCTACGACATCGAACCTTACTCTGTAACGAACATGGCATTGAAGATACCTGTCCTCGTGGCTAATCTTTTTTTCAATACCTGTGGACCGACAATGGCCGCATTTTACGTAGGAAACATCCACATGCTAGCTACCCTTACAATGACCACCGTTCTAACAGAGTTCAGCTCCCTCATTAAAGTGGAACTGTTGTCTGAAACGAAAATAGCAGCGATGTATAGACAAATTCAATTTCTCTCTAGTTTGATCAACGACGTCCAACAAAACTCTGCAATGATAGAAACCGTAGTAATGTGCACTGCGCTGCTTTCACTATCTACAACAGGACTGGTAAAGATCCACTGGACGACAAATAACCTCCCTTTAATTATAGACTTTGCCATATTGCTTTTAGCAACTTTCTTTGTAGTAACAATCTTTTTAAGGGAACTAGCAGGTATCCACAGCGCTTCAAAAGATGCACTAAAAACTATTTCGAGCTCACTCCACATGGTGTATCAGAATAGCTCCTTTCCAAATGCGAAAATGTCGACAAGGTGGAGAAAAAAGTTTCTCAGGTCATGCCAGGTGGTAAAGATACGATTCGGGTATTTTAACTTTATCGAAAAGGAAACACCTCTGAACTGCGTCGACTTTGCGAACTCGCTTAGCGTTCAAATGCTTTTGCTCACGGCTGGATTAGGCTAATTTTTTATCGCTACAAGTTGGCACTTCGTTAAAATGATATGCTCATCAGAGTCATCGTCATCCCAGAGAAAAATATATTTCGATATTGGTGAAAAGTGAGGAAGGGTTGAAACGGATTTTTTCAGATGGGAATAATTCATCTTTAGCAGAAGATTAATGGAAGTGCCATTGGCTTAAAACTTTTCTAAATAAATTTTTAAAATTTTATGGTGACCTTTTACAGAGAAATATAAATCTTTTTTTTAATTAAGGATAATTACGATTAAGATAAATTAAGAATTTTTGCATATAAATTATTTTATAGGCAAAAAAACTCCACGATACTTACCACTACCAATTCACGTGTACCAATTTTAACGTGAGTGTATCGTGTTACCCCAAATGTTAAAAATAATTTGTATGCATATGTACGAGCTTAATTTTCCTCATTCCAAGGACCGTATTGAAAGTTGCAAATTCTTGACAATGACCAACTGGAGAATAGTAATCAGTCGTTCTTCCTACAGTACCTAGCTGTTAGTTACAGAATGCCTTAAATCCGGCTGTCAGACAAAATATTGTCCACCATCCGAAGGCTACATTATGTATTGTATGATATACCTAAAACCCATGTTTGTATTATTTCCATTTCCGTATTTTAATGATCAGGAGTAGATTACACACGCGAATTCTTCGATTCTCACAATGGTGGTATGGTGTGATAATAAAAAAGGTTTGCCAACAAAAAGTTTGGCTGGAATTCACATCAACGTCAGTGAGATGTTTAGAACAATGATGACACTTAAATGTGTAAGCACTTATCATGTTTTGGAAAAATTAATCACATCTCTTACTTAATCAACTTCATAACAAACATTCATAAAATTTACGAGTTATGTTATGTTCAAAGATCGAATGGCAAATCGGCGCCCGATATTCATTTTTGCAATTATTGATATTACAACGCTATCATGTAATATCAAAAGTCCTGGATGGAGCAAATATCCCGAATGACGTAAGCTGGTTCTTATAGTTAGCCGTACTTGTGGAATTTTCAAAAATCGGTATGGGGTCCTCTCTTATAAACCCATCAGTGGAGTTCATTTCTCAGTGACATTTTGCACGTAGGCGAACTCAAGGAGAGAAAGCATTTATTTACTGAAAAGTAATATTTTTTATTTGACGATGGCTCGTTTTAGCATGATCTTAATTGTCCTTGTTGGCATTGTAGTAGTGTCTTCCAATCCAGTACAAAAAGACAAAAGACTTATCAAGACAAGTGAAGACGATCCAGGGAAATGGCTCACTGAGGCTGAAATCTTTGAGTTAATTCAACACGATACGCACTTCATTGACATTACTGATGTTAAAGTTTCTGAGGATCAGCCAGCTCAAGGGTCTAAAGCAGGTAAGTGGTAACTTGATCAAAGCGTGTTTTTTTCTTTCTTTTTGTCTAGGATTTAAAAAAAATATTTGTATCGTTTTTGTAGACTTTCCTACAAATCTCAGATTTGAAGAAGTTGTAAGAAGAGCTTTCACAAGTATTGATACTCCCAGGATCGAAGTATTCATGGTCAACTTCACCACTCATTTTCACAATCGGTACTATGACAGTCAAAACGGAGTTGACTCCCAGCAATACCTTTTGGGTCTAGTTCAAGAAAGCGTTCAAGGTTACGCCGGAAATGCCAGCGTGATTGAATTTGATCATGTGACCTTTCTTCAGAAAAGCATTATCGCAAGGCTTGAAGGAGTCAATCCATCCCTTGCCCCAGAAATTGTTATCTTAGGGGCACATCAGGACAGTCTTAATTTGAACGGAGCTGCTGGAAAAGCACCAGGTAACTTTTTCATTTTCGCTGATTTAAACTAATTAAAACTGATTTTCTAATAATTTTTCAAATTCTTTGATTTATTTATAGGCGCTGATGATAATGCAAGTGGCTGCATTGTACTTTTGGAAGCACTCCGCTCTGTTGTCTCCAATGGAATCCTACTAAACCGAACTGTCGAGTTCCATTGGTACGCTGGAGAGGAGAGGGGCCTGCTCGGTTCCAGGGATATTGCTAGAGCATACAAAGAAAATAATGCAAATGTCGCTGGAATGATAAACTTTGATGTTGTGGGCTACTATGTTGAAGGAAATGATGAAGTCGCAGTCATCACTGACTACGTGGACGATGGGCTTACAGATTTTCTCCGAATTCTTGTAGATGGATATCTTGACTTTGGACGGAGGGAGCGACGTAAGTTCCCAAACGAAAAATGAAGCTATTTCTTGTAGAAGTAAAACTAACTTACTCATTCTTTTCCTGTTTTAGCCTGTGGATACGCCTGCAGTGATCACGCCGCCTGGACTGAAAATGGTTATCCAGCTTCCCGACCAACCCAAGCAGTTAGAAATGTGAGCATCTAGTTTTCTGCAAACTTTTGAAAAAAACAGCAATTATAATCTGAAGATTAATTTACGTTTTCTCTTTAATTTCAGCCACTCATGCACACCGAGCAAGACACAATCGATATTGTGAGCTACACACAAATCCGCGAGTTTGTGAAGGTAGCGATTGGATTTCTTGTAGAGTTGGCAGAACCCGTAGAAGAAAATAAGTAAAAACTCACCTCCACTTTAATCTGATAATTTTTATTTTTGAGAATAAAGTACATAATATATGGCAAAACTACGATTAAAACAAAGCTACCTGCTTTTGAAATAAATATACGTGTACAAATGTTTATGAAAATAATGGAAAAAATAATGGAGATGCAAATCTGATTAAATTTTCGATGATAAATTCCTATGGACTCAAAAAAAACCCAAGGACAGCTTACTGATCTTGACATTGACTCGATTGACTCTCGTCAATCAGGACAGAACAATAAATAATATTGAGATTCTCAATTGGGGCAACGTTGGACTTTCATCTGACGACAGGGGAGCTTATGTTAATATGACATTTTCTGTTGATAGACATTTTAAAATGTCTAATCGCTAATAATTATAGCATCATGCATCACACTTTTATATTCCAACGGTGGAAGATGTGCTCATATTTATGATTAACTTGCCAGCCTACTCTATGTTAATGTCACGGCACAGGCCGGTCTGATAACAATTTTTGCAAAAATGCTTATCTTGAACTTGACTTTGCTCCCCGCGAACTGTCAAAAAAGCCAAATATGTATTGGGTCGCAGTTTCAACTTATGTTAATATCATGCAAGCATAATAAAAATCATTATTATTTACAGAGTTTATTACCTCATCCACACCCACAAATTAAATTTTTAGAAGGGTTTTTGGGTAGAAAAAAAGTGAGTATTTTAAAATGAAGTTTTTCAGCCTGGTTTTACTATTTTCCTTGACGGTTTTTACTGTCGTTGCATCTCCTATTGAGCAAGAAACTAAAAGACTGATTAAGACAAATGAAGAAGATTCCGGAAAATGGATGACATTGGAAGAAATTTTTGAGCTGAAAAGACACGGAACCAGTTTCGTAGACGTAACGGATTATCCAAAAGATCACCAATTCAATCAGAATATTCCATTAAGCATTGCGGGTATTAAGCAGATCCAAAACTTGATTTAATAAGTAGCCTATTAGCTTTTTGGAAATTTAAACAGGTAAATTTATGTGATTGTTTGAAATGAAAAAGATTGAAATTTGATTGTTAAATTTATATAATTATGTAGAAATACCCTCAGCCCCCAGATTCCAAGCGATTGTAAGGGAGTTGATCAATAATATCAACAAAACACGCGTAGAGAGCTTCGTCCGCGATTTTAGTGCCTTCTATAATCGTTTCTACAATACTCCTTTCGGTGAACAATCTCAGCAATGGCTACTTTCTCAAGTTGAAGGTGCGTTGCAGGGCTTCAATGGAAATAGCAGTGTGGTGGACTTTGGCCATACATGGAGGCAAAATAGCATAATTGCCAGAATAGAAGGTACACATCCTCAACTGAAGGATGAAGTTGTCATTATCGGAGCTCACGAAGACAGCTTCGTGTTTCCCTCAATTAATGCTACTTCTCGCGCTCCAGGTAAGTAATTAAACAGTATAAAATGCAATGTTTGAAATTCTGCTTAGACCAAACAAGGCGATAGGAAATTTAAAAAATTAAGAGAAATTGACATTTTCAAGGAGCCGACGACAACGCAAGTGGCTGCATCGTAGTACTGGAGACTCTAAGAGTTCTTGCTACTGCTGGAATTCGTGCCCAGCCGAACTGTTGAGTTCCATTGGTACGCTGCTGAGGAGGTGGGACTCCTTGGATCAGGAGACATTGCTACAAACTACAGAAGAAATAGTGTAAATGTTGTAGCCATGCTAAATTTCGATGTGGTTGGACACCAAGTTGATAACGTTCGAGATATCGGGCTGTACTTGGATAACAGCAATTATAACGTTACTCAGTTTCTGCGTGCTCTCACTGATGAATACTTGACATTTGGATGGCAGGATCGGAACTGTGGTTTCGGCTGCTCTGATCACTTTTCTTGGGCAGAAAATGGCTACGATGTAGCAATGGCAGCAGAAGTGGAATTGCAGGTAAGGCAGTTGTCAGTTTAAAACTTGGAATAGCAAAGTTTTTGGTTTAATGAATGANATAGCAAAGTTTTTGGTTTAATGAATGATTAACTTATATGTACTGCCAATTATTCTGTAGAAAGTCCACAACGACCAGGATACTATTGAGAAAGTAGGTTTTGAACAGGTCATGGAGTTTGTAAAGCTTGCCATAGCATTTACCGTTGAACTTGGCGAGCCCGTGAACTATTTAACCTAGAATAATTATAGGTAGGTACAGATACGTAGAAATGTTATTAACTGCTTTAATGTCGCATCATTCCATCTTAATAAAATTGTATATTGTATCCATTCTGTTTTTAAACTAAATGTACATAATTAAATAATGCTGTATATAATCACAAAACCATGTGACAAAATAATTCGTTTGCATGAAAATAGTAAAAAAGTTATGAATACAAGCTTGCATTGTTTCATTGTTTGGACGATATAACCAAACTGACAAGATGTCCAAAGATAGTTTGCAAGTGCCCGTTACAAATAAACAATGGATATATTTTTATCGGACATCACTATATGTAGTACTAAATCTACTGCAGTCTTCATTAAATTAGCAAATTGATTGCAAGCTGATTGGTGATACCCACCCGTCCATCACGATGACATTTACTCTTATTCATGGCGCTGCCGGACAACTTAACTCTGGTAACCTGATCACCACCGGACAACTTCCATAACTTTATTCATCATTGATATAAATGCTATTATATAAGTTCTGGAAATAAAACGTTAAGGAAACTGGTGGTTCATCCTAAACTTCGTATGACTTTGAACCGAAAGTTTTCAAGTGGTATGACGCACTAAAAACACGTTCAACTGGAATTCCTAACTTCTCCACTTCACAGCGCAAGTATTATATACCCGAAATAAGAATAATTGACATTTATTTAATTTCCAATCTCCCAAAATTCCCAAATTCGCCCCTCTCATAGCTTTCTTCTGTTATCACTCCCACTTCATAACCTTGTTAAGTGTCTAATTGGTTTTACCGTTGACAAACAAACTATAAACCTACATTTTCTTGTATGCATTGAAGGTTACTTCCATTGATCGAGAATGCGCTATAAATTGGGACTCCTTACAGCAGATACGGCACATTACATCAAAAGTTCTCCATAGCTCAGTAACTCTCTTATAGTATCCAGTAATAATTCACAATGAAGTTCTCCAGCACACTTCTCGTACTTTCTCTGGCCGTTTGCGCCGTCTTCGCATCTCCCATCGAGAGCGAAAACAAAAGGTTGATTAAGACCAGCGAACAAGATCCAGGAAAGTGGATGTCTGCTGACCAAATTATTGAACTGAAAAAAGCCAGAATCGGTTTCGTGGATATTACTGATGACAGGGATTTCTCTTTGAACAACATTGCCCCACCAAGCACTTCAGGTACTAAGAATGCACAATATCTTTAAATAGTAGAATTTATTATAGTCTAAATTTCACTTTCAATAAGCTATATTAATTTAAATGATTTTTAAAATGATTTTAGCTATTCCCAACTACACTCAGATTCCAAGAATATGTCAAGCAGTTGATCAGCACAACCGACAGAGCCCGTTCCGAAGAGTTCCTTAAAGAATTCAGCGCTTTCTTTAACCGTCACTCCTCTTCTGAGTATGGCGAACAGTCCCAGAAGTGGCTTCTTTCCCTTGCCGAGACCGCTCTACAAGGATTCAATGGAAACGCCACCGTTCGGGAGGTCACTCACACTTGGAGGCAAAACAGCATCATCGCCAGAATCGAAGGTGTCCACCCCCAATTGAAGAATGAAGTTGTTATCCTTGGAGCTCATGAAGACAGCTTGGCTGGAGGCTCTAACTCCCGTGCACCAGGTAAAGTTCGCAAGCATTTTGCAGTCGAAATTGAAGTTCGGTGCGTAGATTTCTCTTTCCAATTTGCCATTTTATTCTTTGCTTTACAGGAGCCGATGATAACGGCAGTGGCTCTACCGTTGTTCTCGAAACTTTGAGAGTTCTTGCTGCAGCTGGAATCCGCCCCAACAGGACCATCGAATTCCACTGGTATGCCGCTGAGGAGCAAGGTCTTCTTGGATCTGGAGCTATTGCCAGGGAATACAGCAGCAACAATGTTAATGTTGTAGCTATGTTGAACTTGGATGTTGTTGGCTACCAACCAGCTAACATTCGTGATGTCGGAATCTACACTGACAATGGCAACTCTGACGTTATCCAATTTCTCAGAGTTGTGACTGACGAGTACTTGGCATTCGGAAGACGTGACAGGGCCTGCGGATATGGTTGCAGTGACCACGCCTCTTGGACCCGTAACGGTTTCCCAGCAGCCATGGCCGCCGAATACCAATGGAGTGTAAGTTCTCCCTTTTCATGTTATTTTTACTGCACTAACGGAGTATCTGACAAAAATATTGAATTGCTTAAATTTATAATATTTAATCTCATAATTGTTATACTTTATATAGCCCTACATGCACACCACCTCTGACACCATTGAAACTGTTGGAATGGAACAGGTCATGGAGTTCGTTAAGCTCGCTATCGGATTCACTGTTGAGCTTGGAGAGCCAACCAACTAAATATTTATTCGCAAAAATGTTTTATACAATTAAGCAATTTATCAAATTAATATTTTGGGGCAACATGGACCAGTATTAAAAACTTCCAACTTTCTCAAAGTACTAAACTTTCAATAAACAGTCATCTTTATTCAAGCTGCACAGGTAGGACAGGCTGCAAGTAGTAACCGTACCTGCACCAGAACTACATCAATCACAGCAGCAATCAACTGTATGCAAAAAAGCCACAATTTGATTTACCAGCATGGCTACAAAGTACATCTCACAGTTTTTCTTCACAGATTCCAAAATCTGCCCATCAAAGCTTATGGCACATTACGCTGAGGAAATTTTATTAAATTATCTCATTCCTGTTTATAATGTAAGTTATGCAGTATTTGAAAATATTGTAATGCAAATACCTAAATACTACCGCAGAATTTTATTTTATTGTACATCAAATCTTGCGTTGTCATTTCTTCAAAAATCTACCAGTTCCATCTGCAGACTGCAGAGGAGTGCTGCTGTCGTAATGTAGTAGAGGCTACTCTAAATATTAAAATATTTATATAAGTCCAACAAAATACACTATAAAATAAATTATTTTTGTTATCGATAGATTTTGCAAATTAGAATCCAACATGACATTAAATCGGTAAAAATTGACTGTTAAATGACAGTTTGACAACGGATTCCTGCCACAGCACTTAATTAAATATTGGCTCATGCTACACACAGAACTTTAATCGTAGAAATTAGCATCAAGACACTTGTCTAACTTGCCATTGACATTCGTTTACCTCAAAATATATTCTGTAAGATTCAGGGTGGAAACTGAATTGGTAAAATAATTTAACGAACTTACGTAGGATTGCAGTTTAGTGCAATTTTGAACTTGAGAAGGATCAAACGCAAAAAAAACTCTACGGACTTATTTTATATAAAATATTTATTTTATATGTGAGCATTTCGTATTCAAAATAATTTTCAATTTTCAACTGCAGAGAGAATACCTTCAAATTATTTAGTACATTTAGTAACAATAGCATTTACTGCTGAGAATTTTAAAGCTATAAAATGAAACTATTCGTATTTCCAATTTCTCTCGTACTTCTGTTGGGAATTTGTGGGATGTTGTTCTATCAGCCTACCGCTGTAGAGGCGCAATGTGGTTGGATTAGAGGATGGGTTGGAAGAAATATCTGCTCAGCACGGTGTCAGTCGCGAGGTTGTTCCGGGGGAGCATGTCGCCGAAGAAGATGTCAATGTAGTAACTGTCCATTTGGCTGATTTTCTTTAGATTTTCTTAATTCTACATAGACTTCATCACTTCAGGTTTAAAAATTAAAATATCTGTAGGAGCATTGAACTAACTCTATTCGTAACTATTTTCCGATCTATTGTAACATTACACTTTGTTTTCATCTCAACAGTCTGGCCACCTTAACTCCAAATCACTATATTACAGGCGTTGTCACGTATTTCGGATATTTTCATTGGTATGGAAGCATGGTCATCAGTGTAATCATATTTTACGACTTGTGATTTAACTTTTAAAATTTTTTTGAGAGATTGTCAACAAAAATTTCGAAGAAAAAGGTCAATAAAATGACTACAGCACGCAGCTACATCTCTTTTTCTCAATATTATTAATACATTAATAGCTATCTTCCGAGTAGGTAAGATAATTTTAAATTGACATACGCAAATAATATACGACTTATTAAACATGGTGCGGCGAAACTACATTTCCAAATTGTGAAAGTTCCTGATATCATATCAAGAGCATAATCAAATAGTTATTCATAATATGAAATTCGGGAAATAATTACAGTCATAATCAAATAACGTTTTAAAAAAAGCATTATGTCGACTTCAAATTTCTGCAAACAACCGAATAATCGCAGTATGCTTTCAAAATTCTAATCCATGACCGTGGCAGTATGCAATTTCATGGAAAAAGTTCCAGCCATGTAAGTAACCGATCCTTATCTGCTTTCATTACTTGTTACGAAACGTTTACTTATTGAGCTATGCATTTCCTGACTCTATATATAAATTGGACTACTACATAACCTGTGAATTCACTCCAAATTTTAAGTAGACCTGCATCATTTTGTGTATTTTTTAATTTTTAAAAAATTGCTACTTTTTAAAAAGTAAACAATAAAATAGTGAAAAGTGAAAACATGAAGAAATCTAGTTTCTCAATTTCTCTTGTACTTCTCCTGAGCATTTGTGGACTGCTGGTGATGTATCAGCCTAAGGTTGTGGAAGGAAAGGTCGCTTGCGGTTGGATAAGGGGGTCCGTCGGAAAAGGAATGTGCTCGGGATGGTGTAAGGCAACTGGCTGCGCTGGTGGGTCCTGTCAGAAAAGGAAGTGTCGTTGCAGAGATTGCACTGGTCCTGGAATTCCTCCTATTCCCTTGCCACCAATTCGTTTCTAGATTGTCCTTAGCATCTGCTGAGGTAACTATTTAAAGCAAAAATAATTTAAGTCATACTCGCTTATTTTTTCATTATTAATCTAAGCCACATTATTTTATTATCAACAGGCAAAATTACACCAAAAACTGTATTTTGGGTTCTTTCTCTTGTATCTGGAAAAACTGAAAATGTAAGACTTTGCCTTATTACCTTATGTACTTCCAGGTATTCAAAAAATCTTATTTTGTATAAAATAAAAATCCGCAATTTTTGTTTTTGAACTCAACTCAATGTCGTTAGCATTAAGTGCAAGCAAACAACAATTTTCACATTAATTTACTGAGCAGGCACGTGCTCAAGCAAATACTCGTGGCATGTAGAATGAGCGTGCAAGTTCAAGGCGCAAAAATATACATATTCCACAGCACTAATTACTTAAGCAAACACATCAATAAATTAATTCCAAGCACGATGGATATATCCATGATGTAAGCTACAGGTAATAGTAATTAAACAAATGTGGCCATGATCTCATTGCGTGCACTTGGATTTTCCCTATACTTAACTAACTTATCTGCTAAATTGGAATACGTATTCCATAAAGCTTGCAATCAGTTTATTCCAGATTCCATTCCTTGCTCTAATATAATGTCTAGTCAAGAGCAGTTATCATACCGATAATCCTGAGTGTTATCAGTCGCTTCACCCACCAAGAAATTTTTTTGGCTTACCTGCCCAATGTTGACATGTGGCGGGAGGAGTTTAATAAAAAAGTATTTTTCCATAAAATTCCCTACACTTTGTTTCTCGTCATTAAACTCCTCTGCAATTCGTCGAATTGCGCAGGTTAGGTATAGTATGCTATAAAATTACAATGAATACTTGACTTTCATTTGAGTTTCTCGGCTTTATGCAACTTTTTGATTAAACCTAATTAACGCTTAGCTAATGTCAAAGCTTATCTTAATTGCATTAACGTGTTTTTGCAGTTACACTCTTCAAATGTTAGAACAATAAAGTTTCAGCACATTAACATTTCAATTATGTGGCAGGAATTAATGGAAAATAAGATTTTACAAGGTTTTATCTTTGAATATTACAAAGCTACATACTCCTCTGCGCAAAATTTGAAGCCAAATCTTATTCGGAGTTTTAAATTTGATCTAAAATTTAAATTAGCAGCATCATGCATTTTAATTTTTGTTCCAGATTTAGTATTGCAGACTTCAGGCTGACTTCCTAGTTCCTCAAACGAAACTCTAAATTTTTAAAATTAAAAATGGTTGTATGTGAGTATAAATTGTACTAATTTCAATTTTACTTTACAAAAACGCTATTAGCTAGCATGTCATTTTTCAATTCTGATGCCAGCTTACAGAGAAACAGAAAATCGTCAAAAATCCAGGGTTGCAAAATTTTTATTGCTTAACGTTACCAACGATGCGACGACAGCATAGAAATGTTCCGCTTACGAAAATCTTCTGTTAGTTCTGTTGATCATGTGACGTGACATTGCTCCGGATCAAGCATTAGCCGTGACAGAGATGTTTTATTTGGTAGATTAGTAGCAGATTATCGCTATTGTGCGGAATCCATTTGAGAAAGACACAAATTATATGAGTTGACAGTCAAAGCCCCTATCAATCAGGGCAACAACTCCTTTTTAATTCGGTAAAGCTTACCTCTCAGTTGGTAAATAGGCTTTTGATTTATGGCACTGTGTAATCCTTTTCATTTAAATGGCACTTTGTGCTACGGATAATTCCAGACACCATAAATAATTAGTAATTTAGCATTGCCAAATGGTACTTTTTGCAAAAATAAAATAATGCCGATCGTTTTCATCCATGACATTGCCATTGACGGTACTACGTTTCAAACATGACATAATCGATTATGTAGTCTAAGAAAACCACACAATGATTTGAGGTCGAGCATCCACACCATTTGCAGCAGATCGATGTAAATGAATTTCATCCGCAGATCCGCACAGATCGATGTAGTTTTGCGACGGAATATCTGAAGGTTTGGAGGTATTGTAAACACTGAAAATAGAAAATACATGTTGCAAAAAAAACAGCACGGAAATATCCATCATTCGGATTACGCTACAACGTCGCAGCATATTCTGAGAATTTACGGTAGCTACCTACGCGACGAGTCTAGCATTTTTAATGAGGTAATGCCAAAGCCGAATTAATATTTTGCCAGTCCCGGAAAATGTTTTTTTACAGACCATCTGTGCATGTTTAATTAGGGAGTTAATGAGTTGCATCACAATAGTCAGGAATGTATGATGTATTCACCAAAAATTTTTTTTAATTAAATGAACTAAACACAAAATTGAGCAATTTTTTTGCACTATCCACTACTCCAGCCACCACCACAAAATTTTACGTCAAAAGCCTAATCTCAAAATATTTTTTGGCTTTTTTACTCCCAATTTCCGATAAAGAGCCACAACAAGTTCATTTTTTATAAGGAAGGAATACCGGGAAAAGTATAAAGAAGCTCGTACGTAATTGAATAAATAATTAAATCCTAGTTCCAAGCAAATTAACCACCATCTTGATTACCCTCTCATTCCTATTACAAAACAATAAGTTGTAAAACGAGCCCCTCTTCTGATGTAATGAATTTATCAAATATTTTCTAAAAATATATTTCGGCTCTATTGAAGTGCAGTCGGCATTTTACTAAAATTACATTTTTATCGCTATTTAATCGCTACAAAACTGAATGCAATTGTGTACCTTCCGACTCATCCTCCAACATATACCTACGCCGTACAACAACCTATTTTACTATAATTTTGCAAGGTCAAGAGCACATTGTTTCCATGCGTGCAACTTGCAAAATTTATACCTTCCATGGATGTTCCAACACTTTCATGATTTTTAATGCCCTTCTATTCCTACAACTTTATTAAATCATAAAATAAAAATCCATTGTTTGGTTCTGGAAGAGCGCACTTGCAAAATACAACCAATCACTGTACCATACCTAGCTGCCATTCACTTCTTCTCATCGGAAGTACGTTGTTTAATGGCAAGGTTACCTGTTGCCTGAAGAGCATGTGCAGTTCATTCATTTAACTTTTTTTTTGGTATTATGCGCTACTATACGAGAGATAAACGTTTGTTCACACCACAAAATTTTATTACTGCATATTGGATACATTGTACCGATAGCTCTGCTCCCGTCAGCAGCTCCACAATCAATCTCCAAGATCAGAATCGGCATTACTGTTCGCTTTTGCTTTCCTGCTTAGCTCACGTCAGCAAAGGTCATTACATGAAATTTTTTGCAGCTAGTATCAAAATTTTGCTGCTTAATCTGCATATGATTGCACACCATAAAGGGAGCGTAATCAAGTGTGATCGCGTCCGCTTGCAGTGTTACGCACTACTGCGTCTATTAAAAGCACCTGCCAGGCTTGATTTCCAATAGTTGAGGAAAAAAATTAAGTTTGTGTTCAGTCAAGAGAAGACATAAACGGTGTGTTGGAATGTGCTCAGCGCATGGAAAAAAGGGTGGATCACTTTCAGTAAAAATTTAAGGTAAGGATTTTTCCTCAATATTTGTATAAAAAATGTACAACTTTGCACAACAAACATGCATGTTTAGGAAAGAATGCAAAATAATTTGCAAAATCGTAAAAAAATTGCAAATTGTAGTAATTGTATGGTAAAGGAGACACGCAGTCTATTTGTGAGAACTGCACTAGCATTAAAAAATATTTTTTATTGAGGTGCATAGTGAACTGCAGTGCAAATTTTCTCCTATTTGAACAGTTGAACAGCTGCAGCCACCATTACCTGAAAGCTGAACAAAGGCAAAACGCTGCCAGTCGTTGAGTAATGTAGGACGCATGCATATTAGCAAAGGTAGCGGTTAGAGTCGTAAAGTTTGCGTGAGCAAAATAATATTGCACCCTCAAAAAGGAGTCAGTAAGCTACTCACATTTTCGGACCTAATCCTATTGATAAATGTTTTTTGACAGTGTGAAGTTGAAGATTGGACCGATAGCATTGTTAAAGTTTTTTCTCAAGTGGCCCTTTTGTCTTTTATACAAAAGGGTTATAAAGGGATTTCATTGACAGGCAACACTGTCTTGGCCACGGCACGACTCATGACCAGTAAAAGGTTAGCGTTCACGGTACTTCTGCTCCTGAAATTGGTTTTTGAAGGAAAACTAAAAAAAGGTGAAGGTGAAGGGATTCATTATTAGTCAGCAAGCGTGAAAAAAAAACTTTTCCATTATAAAAATATATTCTGTGCGGAAAGTTTACGAAAAAAAAGACTAGCTTGTCTATGTAGGAGTTTCAGTAAAGCTGTTTTCTGCGATGAAAATAGGGATTTTCCTAGTATTGAGTGCTAATTGAAGATACAATACCTACCTAAAGTGAATGAAGTGGGGATTGTTAGCTGCTTCAGGCACTAATAAGAGTGACTAGACATGCGCGAAGCATATGTCATTAAGTCATTTCGATTTCAAAGTAGGAATACGGTAACGTACTTTTTCTAGAAGGCAAAGTACACTAGGTAAGCAACCTATTGCTTTACGCTGAAAGAGAGGCAAACTACGCAAACGCAACGCAAATCTTTTAGATTGTGGGTTGCGTGTATATTTCAAGTTAGCAGCTAGAAATACCTGTACAGCGGCAAGTTTTTTTCTTATGACGTAGTAGTTGCAGTGACCAACGAGAAGTAATCGAATTCGTTGAGTGACGTGATTGCAGCTGCATTTCCTTGTTATCTACCTGAACATAGAATTTTCTTAGTAGAGCTCATTTATTAGGGTACCTTGAGGTCAGGGTTTTGGGGTACATAAATGGTCGGCATCAACAGATAAGAGCACACTTTGAGTTTTGCTAGATGGTGATGGTGGTGAAGGTGAAGGTAGCTCAAAGAAGTGAAGTGGAAGATAAACATTTTTTGAATATTATTATTTTTTGCAGAGTTGTTTTGCAAAGATTTTGCACGAAGGTGGAATTGCGAAATTTGTTGTAGTTGAAAACAAAGTGTTTGGGGTGAAGTGAAATTTTTAAATAAAGTGCAGTACAAAAATGACTAGTTACAAAATGAACGGTAGCGGCGTTGAAAACGCCGCATTTGAAATGGACAGAGTGGCAGTGGAAGGGAGAATACCAATTCCAGAGGAGAATACAAGTAAAAGTTCAAATGTCACTACCACTACAGTGTTATCAGATGGTGTTGGAGCGTCGATAGCACCCACGTTAGAAAATGTTGAAAGTGGGGAAGATTCCAAACCTAGTCCAGCCCCACCTCCCGAGAGAGGTCAGTGGTCGAATTCGATGGAGTTTTTACTCTCGTGTATTGCGATGAGTGTGGGAATAGGAAATTTCTATAGATTTCCTTTTGTTGCTTACCAGAATGGCGGAGGTATGACAATTTAACTAATAAAATAGTAAATATTTTTTTTGCAAAATCGAACCCGGCCAGGAAATTTATTTAAAAATTTGTATTCTTTCACAGGTGCCTTCCTCATTCCGTACCTGATCGTGCTATTTTTCATTGGGAAGCCAATTTACTTCCTGGAGCTGTCCATAGGCCAGTTCTGCTCTTACGGCCAAGTCAAGTGTTGGAAGATGGCGCCGTTCTTCAAGGGCGTTGGAATCGGTTCCACACTTTGCTCATTTTGCGTTGTCACGTACTACTGCTCAGTGATGGCCCTTACGGTATACTACTTTTTCGCGTCCTTTCAAAAAACGCTTCCATGGGCAGAGTGTGATCCTTCCTGGGCTGGACAGGAAGCCTGTGACCTTCTGGCAAATTCTACAGCCAACATTACAAGAATCAACTTGCCCCAACTGTACTTCGAGTAAGTTAAATATTATGGATTATGGTTTCCAAATTTCCAATAATATAGCATTATTTAATATCAGGTTAGTGGTAATGTGAAATTTTACAATTTGTAGACGAGAAGTGCTTAAAGAAAAGGAAAACATTGAAGACGGAATTGGCTACCCGGACTGGAGGCTTTCTCTTTGTCTTCTTGCATCCTGGCTGGTTGTCTTTTTCTCCCTGGCCAGGGGCGTCGAAAGCTCCGGAAAGGTTGCGTACTTTACCGCTATCTACCCATATATCGTTCTTCTCGTCCTGCTTATCACCGGCTGCACTCAGAAAGGTGCCTGGGACGGAATTCTCTACTTCATTACTCCCCAGTGGGATAGAATTGGTGATCCAAATGTAAGTCCAAACAAAGACTGTCCTGATTTCACAAAATGAAGTTTATATGAGTTTGGTATATAAAAAAGTTTTTTTTAATTTTAATTAGGTCTGGTACGCAGCAGTTGGCCAGTGTTTCTTCAGTTTGTCTACCGGTTTTGGTCCGATTATAATGTACGCATCGTACAATCCATTCCGCCATAACGTCCACCGTGATGCCTTGATCGTTTCGCTAATGGACACGTTCACAAGTTTCTTTGCCGGTTTGACAGTATTCTCCATTCTCGGAAGTTTGGCTTACCAACTTGACACTGACATTTCACAAGTTGTCGACAGTGGTCCTGGACTAGTTTTTGTCAGCTATGCAGATGCAATTGCCAAGTTCAAATATGTTCCACAGGTAAGATTTTTTAGTTAACTTAATTACCACATTAATTAGTTAATTTACTTTCGACTTTTGGAGTTACTTTACAAATAATTATTTTTCAATAGCTCTTCTCCGTCCTCTTCTTCCTGATGCTGTTCAGTTTGGGAGTTGGTAGTGCAGTGTCCTATCAAATGACCGTGATCA
Organism: Acrocyrtus sp. NNG-2020; assembly: GCA_027744115.1. Lineage (NCBI taxonomy): Eukaryota > Metazoa > Arthropoda > Collembola > Entomobryomorpha > Entomobryidae > Acrocyrtus > Acrocyrtus sp. NNG-2020. The sequence goes on along the minus strand of JAHZND010003431.1, from coordinate 3,117 downwards.
CTTTGGTCCTAGATCAGTTCCCGAAATTTTCCAAGAGATACGTTGCACTCGTAACGTGTACTCTTGGCTTCCTTTTTGGTCTCGTATACGTCACTCCTGGAGGACAGTTCATCCTGACACTAGTAGACAACTTTGGAGGAAACTTTACAATATATCTGCTGGTAACTCTGGAGTGCATCGGAATATCCTGGTTCTATGGGCTTGGAAATATTTCCAGAGACATTGAATTCATGCTCAGCATTAAGCTGAATATTTTCTGGAAGATTTGCTGGGGGCTGTTGGTTCCCGTTGTGCTCTCCGTTATCCTCGTCTATTCACTGGTCACTGCGGAGCCCCTCATGCACAACGGAGTTCCACTTCCTACTGCTGCCATAGGTAAACAATAGAACTGAGAAGCAACTCATTAAGTAATTAAAATCAGAACTATTTTGTACTAAATGTTACTTATTTTTAACTAGCATGTGGATGGACACTTGCTGCAGTATGCCTCTTTATGATTCCTGCCGGTGTGCTATACGAATTTGCCAAATCAGAAGGATCATTTATGGAGGTAAGTGGGAAACAATACTCCCGCATAAATATAGTAGGCATTTAACATTTATATCTAGGAAATATATAATTTGCCACGCGCTATATTTGAAACTGTTATTATTTTTTGCAGAGATTAAAACATAGTCTGAGACCTGCCTCTGATTGGGGACCCAAATCTCAAGAAGACAGGGACGAGTGGGAGAAATACAAGTTGAAGCGCGGTTAATTTAGTACAAAACATTTACAAATACATCTGTTCATGTAAATATATTTAGAAGTAAGCTCAAGTCATGTAAATAAAAAGCAAACTTAATGAAACTTTCGCAGGTTTCCATGTCATTTGCAGTAATTATAGCCTTATAGCCGAGCATACTTTTTGTCTTCAAATGGATTGATAAGTGTAAATACTTATATGTAGGAGACAGAGTCAAATAAACATCTCAGTCTAGGAGATGTCAAATTCGCGTGAAAAAATAAAAAGAGAATTATTCATCATAGCATGTTCCGCAATATGTTTAGATGTTTTAAATACATAATCTTTTGTGACTTTTGTGTGCATAATCTTGACATTTTTTTCTCTTGAAATGCGGCCTTACACTCTTTGTGTATAGGCTAAAGAGTTCTCTTCTCATTCCTCAAAAATATTTTAAATTTGTATCGCCGGTCCTTTCCTCATAATGAGGGCAGTATTTGAAAATGAGATTCCAGTTTGCAGATTGCAGCAGAGCAACCTAAGCCAACTAAAAGCATAGTGAAAGTGATCGCTGCTTGCTACGAAAGTGTATGAGGTTGGTGGAGGGAAACGTAGCCGAAGAAACGAATCTTTAAAATGTACAACATCATAATAAATATCATTTACCACAGACATACAGGCTTCATGCGAGTTTCCGCTACGAAGACGATTTAGAAAAATGCCAAGGGAGGTGCTCCTGGACGAAGAGAAGGACGGATTAATTTGCGAGATTGTGCCTAAATTTTGAATTGCTCACGTTGATGACAACTAAACGCGCCGAATGTAGCTTTGCACAGGAAGGATGTAGTGGAAAGCGTGAGATACTATGGATACTAACTATAAATACTGTACTACACGGTAACAATTGCTTGTCTTAAAGTAATATTATTTTCGCTTCTCATTGTTTTAGATCGTTTCGGGTCCATTTATGCTTTTCTATAGTCAGCATGTGCATACAGACTGTGCAGGGTGCAGCAATGCATCTGCATCTAGATAATGATAAGGATAAATAGGTAAAGCGGAGGTGTTCCTTTTCTGCCACTTCGTGCATTTGGGAATGTACTCTTATTTTAAGAATATGCATAGGTAAGATAAATGAACTTGTAGATAGGAAAAAGATGAAAGGTAGTTTTAGAGTGCTTCCGTCTCTGTAATCACAATCAGTAATGGAAACTCATTATTTCATTGCTTATTTTAAGAGGATAAGGTTTTGCTTTAGGTGAAGATTGAGGGACTCAGATAGTCTGATTTTGGTTTTTATTGAGTTAGTATCATGTGGTATGGTCATCTCTCTTGTAGTTCAGTTCATGGAGAAACTTTATTTTCAATCACTTAAAATAAGTAGATTAGAAAGTTTATAAAAAAATATTTGAGGATTTATTTTTGCTGGGGCATTGTGAGAATTTGATTTTTTCTTCAAAACTTTCTTTTTCTTTTCTACAGCACAGGAGCAGTGTAATGGATTTCCAGTTGTTTAGCTGTGTGCTTAGCCCTTTATTGGGATGAGTAATTATTATTTATTTAATGCGCAACATAGTTCAAAAGTGTTTTTCGAAATTGGGAAAAGAGATTGTGAGGAGTGTCAATTTATTTCCTTTCATCTATCAGTCCTGCGCTTACTTTTCGATTTAATACTACATTGGGCCATATTTCTGAAAATTCATAGTGTCCGTTATCCGTAAACATTATCCTACAAAATTGTAATTAAGACTAAAAATAAATATTAGGGCAGGATCGTAAACCACACTCTAATCTAATTCTCCCTCGGTTCTTGCTGATGAGGTCCATGCTTCACGACAAGTAAACATGAGATCCACTCAACTCAAAGCTGGCTCCTCCGGTCGGTCCGGTCTATCAGTTGATCTGTTCAAACGTTGTTGTAATCATTGTATTAGCCATAGGACGTATTGCTACCAGACGATCTAACATGCTCGACAATCGACAATTCCAGTTCTTTACACTTTTCAAAAATTGCTCATGAGTGATTATTCAGTTTATTCTACTATTGGGGTTTTCCGACGAAAATTCGATATAAATAATTATAATTCTTTGTCCCTCAATTATTGGCAGCTTCACTCATTCTGCTTTTCTTGAAAGCATACCCAAAATTTTTGCTACTACAATCCGTAGAAAAAAAGTACCGGAATTAAATCTGAACATTTTGTTTGTATTCTACGTCTACCCCATTGCATAAAACAATTCATTGTACTGTGAACAAAGCATCTGAGTCGGACATTGATCCCACTTTTGAAAGAATAAAGTGGTGGTGATACTACGCTTATCTGACTGCGGTAACTATTATCTCCGATATTCTATTTTCCAAGATGCAGAATAACTTCAAGGTAAACTTGCTG
>JAHZND010003430.1:0-13435 GCA_027744115.1 Acrocyrtus sp. NNG-2020 | reverse complement strand
GGAGAGAGAACGGATGGGGGAAGAAACGGGATGACGTGAGGAGATGTGATAAATTTGTTTTTTTGGAAGCTACTCGACTCTCTCGGCAAATTTGATGCTGCTTGTCCTGCTGCTGGCTCTGGCTCTTCTAGCTCATGGCTGGTAAAAGTCCAAAACATTTTGGATTTTGGTGAGTTTTGAGATGTGAGTGAGCAAGGTAGAGTAGGGGAAGTAAACGTGAATGAATTTTTTTGTGTGAACAAAAGTTGCTAGTAATAACGTTACGGTTGTTTGCTGATTATGATGGGACAAACTAATTTTCTCATTTTTTTCAGCAACAGCAAAAATAATTATGTGATTTGACATGTACATGATGGGATTGTGAAAGGGAAGCAGAGGCAGAGCAGAGAATGGAAAAAGTAAATTTTCATTTCGCAAAAATATGGCAGAAATATGAAAATCAGTTTGCATAAAATCGCAAATTGAAGCAGTGAAATGAGCTATATGTCAATTTTGAAATCAATTTTTCCTCTAATCTTTTCCACTATCCATTACCGATATTCTCTAAATTACAATTACTTTCTTTAAATCCATTAAATCCTCCCAAAAAAAATCACCAAAATCACTCAGCGCAGGACTCTCCAATTCTTCCTATTATTACCCGAATATTACTATTACGCACATGGTATATATCGGAATGTAATATTGAAACAATCTCCTCATCGTTCCGTATCTATCTCTCCCTCTCTCTCCATTCACTTCCATTCTTCTCTACACGCATCTAACTAAACTTGCTCACTTTTCCACTCTCTCTCTCTCTTTTTCCTCACTAAACTCCAAAAAACCGTACTTTTCACAAGCTGGAATAAACGCATCACAATTACGCAAGTTTCAAACCAAACTAAAATCGCTACACACAAGAAATCTTCAACCTCCCCCAACTAATATAAAAAACTGCATCGCTAAAAATCAATCGATCGATATAAAAATATGAACGCACTATAATTCAACGCGTAATATAGTGGACCGGATCTCCACATTAATAAAAATCCATGCACGAAACTCGGAGTAAAGTATAAAAATTAAAGCGTAAAGACAAACTAGTCAAGTGGAACGGAAAGTTTAAAAAAAATATAATATGATCTATCTATCCATTTTTTCTATCCTTTATATAACATATATGTACCAGGAAGAATAATAAAAGAATCGTAATACCCCATGCCCCTCTCTAGCTCTATATCGCAGTATGAGCCGTATCAGTCTAGGCTTCAGTATGAATCTAGAGACGCAAGAGGCAACATCACCGAGAGGAGCAGAGAGACTTTCCTTCACAGCCACACGGGAGATAATAATATCCGTCTCGACTAAAACTACAACCGCCTCTGCAATCTAAAGTTCCTCCCGTGTGCTAATAGTTAACTAGTTTTAATTGTGCAGATTATAATTATTACTTTACGGGGCATACTGAGAACTGTAAAATAGTGCAAAAGTATGGAATAAGTCGATCGAGATAAAATTATGTCGCGAAGGAAGCAGGCCCGTCCAATTCGCCATCTCGACGACGACGAGGATGATAAGAACAATTGTGCGGAGAGCAAGAGTGCGGGCAGCAATAAGCCTAGTGAGGAGCAGGACGGGGGAGGGGAAGGCGAAGAGGAGGACGACAAGGATTGTGCAAAAAGTTTAGTGAAGGACGTGCGCCCGGTGAATAACAATGGTGAGTGAAAATCTATTTTTTGTTGTAATCAAACAATAAAGTCAACAATAACCGGATATGAGCAATTTGTCATCGCTCTCTATCTATCTCGCTGCACGAAAATTATACAGCAGCATCCGGAAACAATCAAAATATTTGTGTGTACATACCATCGATTTCCAATTTTCCACACTGGACAACATTAAGAATTCATAAATGGGTGGAATACTCTGTAATAACTGAAACTGGACGGAGATGAAAGTAAAAAAAAAGAGCAGAGAGAGGGGAGAATAGTATTGAATTCCCCTTCTTTCTACTTCTACTTCTCCTGCTCTTCTCTTCTCTCTCCTTCCCATTTTTTTCATCCGGAAAAGTAGTTTTTTTTTCTGTGGATTATTAATGGAATGGAGTAGAAAGAGAGAGAGAGGGGAAATGTTTTTTGCGTCGTTTTTTATGGTTTTTTTTCTATACACTCGTAGTGGGGAAGATGAATCATATCAATCATATCATATTGACCTTGTGACCGTGTGGGATTATTGATTCGCGCTCTGTGTGTGGAAAATTGAAATCGCAAAGAAACCTAAAAATTCCCACTGACAAATTTATGAGTACAAGTTTGAAAGTAAAAAAAACAAGACCCATTTTCTTTTCCAAAATGACTCGAGTTTGTCGTCCACCTTTTCAACAATCCTTTTTTTTCTTCATCAAATGACTCCATAAAAATGCCGGTGTGTAGAAATTGTCCACACCAACATATCGTATTAAACTTGTCCTGTATCTTTACCTGATTATTATCATGATATATTATTTTCTTTAAAACTCTCCACACACAGACTCACTCGTTTTGTAACAACTATCAACATTTTTTTTTACTAAGGATAGTGTAGAGCGTATAAAAGTGGTGTGTTGAGAGAGAGAGAGAGAGAGCAGACGGAGACGACGGAGACAAGTTTAGGGACAGAACAAGTGGACATGTAGCCTGTCATCGTAATAAATATTCCTTAAATATTTGTGTAAAAAAAACCCGACCCATTATACTTATATTGAAAATTCTTATTAATGAGGTGAGTGTTCATAACAATGCTGGTCCGCATCAATTAAAACCCATTCATCAATTCAAATATGAGCGCATATCANTTCCTTAAATATTTGTGTAAAAAAAACCCGACCCATTATACTTATATTGAAAATTCTTATTAATGAGGTGAGTGTTCATAACAATGCTGGTCCGCATCAATTAAAACCCATTCATCAATTCAAATATGAGCGCATATCATTTTTCGAGAGTGCATTTACATGTACGCATTATCTTTCTTAATTATGTTTTCCGACAGACTGGTTAGGATTATCTAAACTGCCATCTTTTTTCTTTAAAATTATTATGTCGGGCTGAGTCTTTATTAATTAATTTATATTATTTAATATTCACTCATCATAAGACAAAAAAATATTTTTTAGCAAAAATTCTTCTTACATCTACACAAGTCCAATATGATAGATCCACAGTAAAAAAAGAGCACAGACATTCGACTGGACAGTGTATTCCACATCATCACCATCACCATCATCATCACAAGTCTGATCGCAACATAACATCACATCATCATCAGATAGAATTGTTTGCTTCTCTTCTCTTCTCTTCTCCGTATCGCTGCGGCGAAGCAGACAAGATAGATACAATGTACGAGAGAAACAACTCCCAGAGAGTATCACAGCTCTCTTCTATACAGCTCACTCTTCTCATACTCTTTTTATACGTAAAAAAAAATTATTAATATATATAACCCGAATGCACACGACTGAAAACTCCACCTCCGATCCGCTCCTGCTACCCAATCAAGCCGCTGCGTTTTATGAAATTTCATATCTCAGGGCGTACATGCGATACTCAGCACACGAATAAGAGGCTTATTTCATATCATAATAATATGAAAATGCAAAAAAAAACATATCATATTCTGTGTGCTGCGCAGCAGAAGAGGAGAGCACTTTTTAAAGGAAAGAGGCAAACGGCAAAAAAGGTTGAGCCTGCTGCTGCGCTCTTTTTACCGATTACGCCTTTTTTATGATGAGTTATGAGTTATTCTCGATTGGCCCGAGTGAAGGTGTGTGGGCTACCTTGTCCGGCCTATTAAATGTGAATATATATGTTTTATGAGATGTGATGTTAAATAATTTGATGCTATATTTATTGTTGTATATTGAGAGATGAGCTGCTTAAATAATTTCTTTTCATCGTGACAGCACAATCGAGAGAGTTCGTGCGAGTGTGATTCGTGCAATCCTCATGATTTACTACTGATTTATTACGACTCTGACCTCGATTATTAGTTACTATCCGGGTCATTAATATATTTGTCAAGTCCTAAATCAATCTGCTTTATGGCGACTCAAAAATTGACAGGGCTGTGAGAGAGTATTCTTAAATTCTTCTGACAAAAGAAGGTAGGGAAAAAAAGGGACTGAATGTAATAAAAATCTTTTTCTTCTATGTAAAGTTTTCTGCTCAGCAAACAAGAAAAAAAAGCAGTACACATGTATTCAATTTCCTGAAACACGTAATAACACTCATAAAAGAAACATAAAATCGTAATTTAGCTTATACGCTACATCCCTCACAAAACACACAAAAAATAATTAACTTAATTTGATAATTAGATAATTTCCCTCGTTTCCCTCAATTTTCATGACTGTAAAATGAAAATTGCAAAATTGCTGGTTTTTAACTCTGTCAGACTTCAGAATTGACAAATCTACCCTTCCGTCCCTATACCCTCCATGCTACTCCAACTTCTACTCCAACTCCTTTTTTTCTCCTCCATCTTGCCGAAATTAATAAGCCCGTACTCTCAAACCCCGAAAAAAAACGGAACAACAACAGAATCAATAGTAACGGGCCTACTCCTTGACCAATGATCTATACGCTCATCATTTTGATTAGATTCTTTCTCCCACCACTGTCAAATATTTCGTTTCTTCTTCCCCTCTCCTGTATCTGCGCGCTATATTCCACCGGTCACTATTCTCTCCCTCTCTCTTCTTCTTCCTCCTTTTTTTTATGTGACTGCTCCTGCTCACTCCAAAAATGACTCTCGGGCAAACGTAGATGCTTCTCTCTCTCCGTTCCTTTTTCCATAACCATTTTTCCCCAACACACACAATATGACTGACCCTTCCATAAAATATCAAGACTGGTCAAGACTATCTCTGTGCTCGCTTCTCCCTCCACACCAAAAAAAAATAACTCCACTCCAATCGATTTTTTTTCTTTCTCTCTCTGCTCCTCTCCCTTTTTCCTCCCTCTTCTTCCCTTTTTTTCCGATATTATTCGGCGAATCTTCCAACTAAATTTTTCTCATTTTTTCCATCTACACTCCGTGGTCAGTAGTGTGTCCCTCGTGTAAAATATATTTTTGTCTTTTTTGTCATTTTGTCTCGTTCTCTCTCTTCTCTTTCCATTATAATTATTGACCCATAAGCCTGCACATGCTCACTACCCTAATTATATAAAACAATTCTGCTCCCCTACAATACTCTCTCCAACAACTGGACAAACTGACCCTTACATCTTTTTACGGCTCATAAATCTCTGAATGACAGGCTCAAGCATTTTATGACAGGCAGATGCAATAAAGTCTGAACAAAAATATATTCTCTGATGTTAACAATAATATTCTACGAACAAAAATTATTCTAGAATGCTCCTGCAATATCCAAAATGATTACAAATATCAGTCGACTCAACATCTCCCAATAAATCAACAAAACATAAAAAGCCTTGTCAAATACTTCTCCCCGCCACGTGACTGCATAATAACCCGACACGTCCTGTCATCATTCTAAAAACTTGCATTAATTAAACAAATGCGCAGTTAACCCTCGCTTGACACTACTCCCATATTCCTTGCCAGTTATCAAAATTTTTTAACACAATTTCCATTCATTATTCTGCTTCTGTATGGAGCTTCTCCAGAGCCTCTCCCCATCATCATCCGCATCCATCCATCTCGATTTCGAGTCGAAACACATCCACTCAGAAATAATTCCCATTAAAATCATCCGAGCTTCTCTCTCTCTCTCTAATTCCCCCACAACACTCCCATTTCATTTTCAACTGTACTGCAACACCCTCATAATTTTCTGATGAATTTGAACGTATACATTCCTAATCCCGATGCTGCTTCCTTCCTTCCTCTCTCTCCCTTCCTATGATTCCTCCATCCCATCTCCCCTCTCTCTTATTCCTTTTCGCCTACAACAAAAACTCATCAATTCCCGTCCGCATCTCTCCCCACTCCTTATGCTTATTGTCATCCGCAGCAATAGTAGTAGCAGCAGCAGCATGACAAGCAAGGCAAAAAAAAATCAAAACGAAAATAGCTACAACTAACCTGTCAACCAGATCAAAATAATAACACTCCTTTTCTCCCCCTCTTCTTCTGGCATATAAATCGTTGACAATACTCCGGACCTGGGGAAATATAATATCGCAATATTTTATATGATGGGGGAACGTGGAGCGTCAGTTCATTAAAGCTTTTACAGCTTCCAACTGTCAGACGAACTGAATGATTTATTGGGATTAAAGCTTGTTCGATTGTGGATGCTCATTTATTCTTGTTAATAATCGTAAGAGGATATATATGCTTTGGGGTGACAAGGGAAAAATGATGAGTCTGTCACTTTTTTATTACGCCGGGAGTGATAATAGTTATAAATTCAACAACACAAAACCCAGCCAGTTCAACCCTGAAATTAACCTCAAGCTTTTTGCTGTACTGTACTACTACTCAGCTTATTATATGCTTTTATTTTACTCTTTTTGTCACATTTCTAAATTTAGAATACGCTCGTTTCTGGAAGAAAACAATATTTCCCCTATCTTTACACGTGCAAGTAAATATTTTTGCTTCTCTCTCCTCTTCTTCTTCTTCTCTCTCAAACTTTTTAATCTCTTTCTTTCTCTCTCGTCTACAATTTTTCCCTTAAATTTCTTCTCCTTCTGTCTTTTATTCTCTTCTCTCTTCTTATTTTTAGAAACCGTATAGGTATATCACGCATGAAACTCGAATCAGTTTCTTCTCATCAATCATGACGCTGCAAATCCACACAATATAAGACAATGCGAAGAAAAGTCATCATATCATCCACGGTCTCCCTCCCCACTCTACTCACTACTCCCCACACATTATTTCTACTCTAAATTAGTTATTACATATTTCTCGCTGTTCGTTCCTCCATACGTACAAATATGCAGTTGCTACAAGCTTAAATATCTCGCATACAAAAATATTTTTCAAAAAACGTAGCACAGTAGCGAATGAAAATGATACGGTTTTTCTATACAGAATAATCCGCTGACTCACTTGTTTGATGGATTTGACAAACAATCCTCTCTACACAATACGATTCATAAAAACCAATTTAATTCCACAATTCTATAAAAAAAATACTTTTTTGGCACAAAAAATGATATCATGAAGCCCCGAATATACACAGCAATGCCAAAAATACATTCCTTCTTTTTCCGCTGTCATCATAAGCGTAAAACAATACAGCAATCTGCACGAAAGTTTCAGCTAACTCATCCATAAACGCTCCACACACAATACTCTCTTCTCTCTGAAAACAAAAAGCATAATACAAAATAATACACGAACCGAATCATTTCATCTCTCGACAGATTGCTCATACACGATAAAACTTTTTATTAAGAAAAGACTTAAAGAAGCCCATATGCGCTCTCTCTCTAGCTCTCGCTACAACAAAACAATACGACCATAAAAACATTCTTCGTCTTCTTCTCGTCTTCTATTCCTTCTTCTTCTCCTCCCCGAAAGACACTTAAAAATAGAACTTTGACAAAAATAAATAAATAATTTACACATTAAAAAAACCACACGGTACGTATTACGCAGTCCCGGGGAAAAAAGCACACAAAAACAATGATATTTTCTGTACAATAAAAAAAAAAGTAAAACCACACGGTACGTATTACGCAGTCCCGGGGAAAAAAGCACACAAAAACAATGATATTTTCTGTACAATAAAAAAAAGCTGCTGCTTTTTCCTTCTTCTTCTTCTTCTTCCTCACTATTCCCCTTCTCGTTTCTTTTTCTTACTATATCAATATTACTTCCCATCTCCAAAAAAATGATATGCACAAACGTACGTTTTTTTCTTACATTTTTTTGGCTCGCTCTTGTCTCCCATTTTTTTGAGCAAAAAAAGCAGAAAAAAAAACACATCCCGGTCTCCCCTCTCTCTCGACTTCTCTGTCTCTATCTCTCCGAGAAAAAATATTTTTCCCCTTTTTTTTCCTCTGCTCCAAGTTTGCTGTGCATAATAAAAAAATCGATACATCCGATATTAATGCGTTTCGACTGGGGGAGAAGGGAGAATAATATAAACTATGCTATATCACATATATAAGCTATATATTCCATACAGCACCGCTATGCAAATACATAAGAAAATTGGAAGAATAAAAAATGATGATGGGTTTTTTTCTCTCTATTTTTCCTCTTCTTTTTTCCCTTTTTTTCCTCTGCTCCTTTTTCGTTTCCCCGCTCGAACAATAATCGAGAAAGGAAAATAAAAATGATGAGTGTATTGATTTTTTTGTGTACAGGACTCCTCCCCCATCATGCACGTAGCATCACAGATCTGCGGAGAAGAAGCAGCAGATATGAAGAGCCCGAAAATTCATCAAGACGGAGTAGCAGGAAGAAGAAGAAAAAGTATAATGAGAATTCTTCAGAGATGAATGACGATGAGTCCCGACGAATGCAAATTGAAACGGCTAGTGCGAGCAGTGATGATGAAGGCGATGAGGAACGGAGCAGCAACAGAGTTAATAAAAAGATGAGGGTGGAGAAACCCGATATTATTACGCAGGACAGTGGTGGGGAGAGTGCGCTCAGGGGCGAGTTGAGAACGAGACTCAGCAACGATGAGGACGCGAATAATAATAGTGAGGAGGCTGCGATGAGGATTATTCCTCCGGAACTTGCGGGGCTCTTTGATCTGGATGATAAGGTAAACTAACTCTGCTTGTTTTGCCTTTTGCTTGCATATTTTTTATATTGGAAGTGCAGTAGTTGCAGTGTGCATATTCGGATTTGTGACAGGACCTCTCGCTAGCAGAGCACCACAACGCACTGAAAGAGTCAATGACAGCTGCGATCGAGAATCTCATTGGAACGTGGCCCACGACCTTGCCGTGCGGAACAGAAAACACTGCCATTCCGAACGTGACGCTTGAGGCGTTGCAGAACACCAAAGTAATTTGCCAAAAAAAAGTCTACGCGCGGCGCTTTCTATATCCTTCGCATTTTGCATATATTCCGTTTCCGCAGGTGGCCATGTCCCAGTTTGCATCAAACGCACTGAACGCGGTAAACAACTCGGATGCGGACTCGAACCCAGTACAGGATCTCGCGTTACTACAGTCCACTCTGATGACGCTCCACCAGCAGCAACTCCTCCAACTCCAACTCATCCAGCAACTCTCCAGCTCGGTAACTCGAAACGGCAGTGGTGGTGGTGAAGCAGAGCCCGACTCTTCCTCTGACAATGACAACAACAACGAGATAAAAAGATCAGAATCGCATCATCATCATCATCATCCAGAACGTACGCATACGCCCAATCATAAGTTAAAAAGTAAAAAAGTGTCGTCGCCGTCGAGCAACCGGCCGGACCCAGACGCTAATAAAGCGAGAAGCAGTGCTATAAATAACGCACTTGTCAAGCCCAACACCATCAAGCCCCCACCTAATCTCCAGCTCGATCTTCTTACTCAAGGGTCCAGCACTGAAAATTCCTCTACAGCCGAAGGCAACAATAAACAACCCCAACACTCTGTTCTGTCTCCACACTTTGCCTCTCTCCTCAACTGCGCTAATCAGGACCCTAACAGGCCATTGTCACCTGGGCTAAGTATCATGAGCAGGAGCATGGAGGCTAATGAGCGGAGGAGTGCTCTACCTGGAGCAGTCAGAGAAAAGTAGACCCGCGATGGACGACCCAATGGCCATGATGAGCAATATGCTACTACCGCCACCGCCTGTGAACACGCTTGAGGTGCTGCAGAAGCGGGCGCAGGAGGTAAAGGATTTAATTAGCAGTGCTTTTAACTATATCGCACGCAAATTAGCAAAGCTTAAAAAGACACATTCCATATACAGGTCCTCGACTCTGCCTCGCAAGGGCTCCTCGCCAGCTCCCTCGCTGCAGACGACCCGCGCAAAAAGGGACTCGGGTATGACAAGACCCGCGAGCCGTTCTTCAAGCACCGCTGCCGCTACTGCGGAAAGGTAAGGACTCTCCTAGCTATACCGCTTAAAACCCCCCGCAAACTTATTAACCCAGCTCCCTTATAACCCGGACAAACAAGCCCACCTGATCTCTCTCCAAACATGCAAGGCCCACCAGCCATACCACCACTACCGCAACCACCACACTCATCTTCTTCCAGTTTTCATTTTCACCCATTCCACAGTATTACAGGAGCGCCACCACCACCGCCTCCCCCACCATCCTCCTCCCAACTCCCGCCGCAGCAGCACAATCAACAACGGAATGCTTAGCGGTAGCAGTAGCAGCAAGAGTCTAGAACAATCCCTTCTCAGGTTCGATATGATTAGCAAGCAAGCTGTACTGGACTCTGACGCTCAGCGTAGTAGTAGCAGCAGCTCTCATCATCATCATCATCATCAACAACCTCACAACTCGCTCGTCGTCCAGCAATCGTCGAGATTTGTAGGGACGAGTAGTAGCAGCAGCATCAGCAGATGCGAGCGAATCAATACTCCACAGGATCTAACGACTACTACTAGGCAGAATAAAGGTAGTACGCATAATGAAACCGACAGAGTACGAACGCGACGACAACAAGAAGAGGAGCAGAGTGATGAGCCGATGCTGGAGAATCGCAGGGATGATGATCAAGAGTTTGGGGTGAAGGTGGAGGAGAGTGATGATCGTGATGATGACGATGAGGATGAGGTGGAGATGGAAGAGGACAAGAAGCTAGTTAGGAACATGATGATGATGATGGTTATGAGGGATAAGCGGGAGAAGCAAGTGGGGGAGGAGGTGGTTGAAGAGGAGAATCGGGAGGTAGAGGCAGAGCCAGAGCCAGAGAAACTTGAAGAGATGGAGCAGGTGGAGCAGCATGAAGGGAGGAACGAGAGGGTAGGGAGGAGAAGTAGGATCAAAGCTGTGGCGGTTGCTAGGCGGAACTGCAGGGCTGGGGACTCTGACAGTGGGGAGGAATCATTGAAGCGAGAAGAGTCAAAAAACGAGCAGGGTGGTGGTGATGATGCGAATGATGATGGGGAAGTTAGAGAGGAGGAGGAAGACGAGTTGGAGGAGGAGGAGATTGCGACTGGGTTCTTGGGTGCGGAGAAAACGGGAAGAAACGTAAGGATTTATAAAATATTTTTGGAAAATAGATAGAAAATAGTATTAAAAAAAGGAACGCAGATAGAAGGAATCAATCGGTGAATCGATCTCATATATACAGCTTTTGACGAATGGTTAAGTAGGTAATTAATATGCATATTACTATTTCTATTTCGTGTCGTTTGGTTGTGACAAGAAAAGTAGAAAAAAAAACTGGTTTGTATAAAAACAAACAAAGCAGACAGGATATTTTTTGATCGATAATAATGGGACTGGGTTGTTATTGTTGCATTTGGGTGTTGTGGGTCTGGTGGTGCGGAGAGAGAGAGAGAGCCAGTTTGATTGGGGACGAGAAGAGAGAGAGAGAGACGAGGAGCAGAGTAATAAAACAAGAGGGTTTGGGATATTTTTTTTGGGTGTAGGATTTTCCGAGATGGTTTGTGGAGATGAGATGAAGAGAGAGAAGGAGAGAGGGAGAGGAAGAATTGTTTTCTGGAGAGTATACGTGACCATTTATGGTGATAAAGATGGGTTTGTTGTAACGGGGAAGAGATGAATAATGTTGATGATGAAATGAATCGGATTGTATATACGAGAGTATAGTGGAAAAGGGAGAGAAATTCTCAGGTTGCCCTTGCTCGCTCATAACTTGTCAAATGTGAGATGAGAGGAAGGGAGAAGGAATAAGGGAGATCATAAATACTTTTTTTTGTTGGCTTGGTGATGTAGGGGAATTTAGTTGGTGTGGATTTATTGGGATTAGGATTGAAATAATTATTATTAAAATTGAAATATTAAATTAGGATGGGTAATTAATCGGGAGAAAATGGGGAAAATGTTTTTAATTTGAAATTATATGGGATTGTGGTGCTGGTATTTATTAGAGTTATTGCATGTGAATTTATTGCAAAGAAGTAGTGAACCTGTACAGATGCACCTGCCAATTGAAAATTTTAATAGTAGTTGCTAATGGAAACGGTCTGTTACAGCAGTTACAGTAACCATGGCAAGATATTAACATGAATATTGTCATCATATGTTATGGTACTGGTATTTATTAGAGCCGTATTAGTTATCGTAACTATGGCGACTAGTTAGCAACGCACACACGCATGCGAATTTATCGGAGAGAATAAATGAACCTATGTTCACGATTCAAATGCACCTGCCAAGTTAGGAAAAATTGTAAGTTTAGTTGCTATTCGGAACGGTCAGCAATTATGGTAAAAACTATTTATGGAGACTAACTGGCAACGTACTCGGCATTTCGTAGGAAGCGATTTGGTATTAAAAGTAACTATAGTGACTAGTTTGCAACGCATACACCACGCATGTGAATTTATGTAGTGAACCTGTGCAGACGATTCAAATGCACCTGCAAATCCAAGCCAAGTTAAGGAAAATTGTAAGCGTAATTACTATTGGGAACGGTCTCTTACAGTAACTATGGTACGATATTAGAATAAATATTATCGTTTAATTACGATCACTCAGTCCTTTATCACGTTGTTGCCAATAGAGATTGTGGCAAAAAGTATCTATGGTGACTAACTGACAATGGCAACGTACTTGGCATATGAATTTCTAGTAGTGAACAGACGAAGCAAATGCATCCGCTCAGTTAATAATAAAAATGGAAATTTTTAAGTTGCTGAGAACAGTTTGTTACAGTAATTACGGCACAAATACAAATAGCAACTAAAAATACATTTAAAAGGAGAACAAAACTTTTCAAGCAAAACAGTTTTTGTTTGCTTGCTAAACACTTGCAGTTTAGAGAAACGTAACAAACGCATAACTGCATTCTTCAAATTCATTTTCTATACAGTTCACGTTATTTGATTGTGATTTTTTACAATCGTGGTTTTTGATGAGCAGTTGCTTGGAGATGATGGAAATTCAATCAAATTCATCTCATTTTACTGTAACCCTTACCACAATTCCACCAAATTTTTTCAAAGTTTATAATGAAACGTTTTTCAGGTCGCAGAAAACTTAATTATTTAATTCGTCAAATTGTATTTTCGTTCCGTTTGGCTGGGCATATGCACAATAATTTCATTTGCAGGCAGCTGGTTGAACCTAACATAATTAACCATCAAGCCTTTTGTCGCAAAGTTTTTTTTCGTCAAATACATAGGAACAGGAACAATGCGCATGAAAGGGTATTCTTATGCTCTGCTTTCAACATTGTTTACGCCACACCTCTCAAAATCTGCTGTTTTCTCACTAAAATTCTCAAATTTGAGCAGCATCGTTCCAAACCAAAGTAGTCATTATACTCGATCCGCAGCATTTATTTCACAAAAATTAAATCCATATTAAAAATATCATCACCAAAAACTTCAAACC
>JAHZND010003429.1:0-16349 GCA_027744115.1 Acrocyrtus sp. NNG-2020 | reverse complement strand
GAGACCATGACATAACACTTGACTGGAATGATTCACGTCAGTGCAACATTTATGGAGACGAATAGGCCGTTATAGTAGTAGTCTTTGCAGTAGCGTACCACCTGTAAAATGTTGATTCCTATACCTAAGCCAATTATGTTCTTATTCTCACTTGGTAAAAGTAGAAGCGTTATAAATATCGATAATCGATGTACATATTCATGGATCTATACATGCATAATATAGTTCAGTTCCAGTATTTTCCATCATGTGCAAAAATCTACTATTTGCTCTTCTGATCAAATATGTTCAAATCAAATAGAGCTGTCCAGCGAGCGTTGCATCATTTTCAGAGCTTTGCAGAAATTAGGTCCGCGTGGTTTGTACTTTCGGGCTTGTATTTTAATCGTGCAGTCATAGTCGTGATAATGTGCTCACCGATCAAGTGATCAAAGATCAGCGGTACAGGTAAAAATGCTTGGCCTTTGCCACTTATCGGTTTGATTCGGACAAAACTCGATTTCCTTCTCGGAATTGTGGAAGGTAAAAAATTCTTATCGTTATCGTATCCGATAACTTTGGTATTATTTCGAGGAAATTGTTTTGCAACTTTTGTACTGAATAATGAGATGAATGCTGATGATGTTAAGAGAGACAAAAACAAAGAAAGAAATGTGCTGACGATATTACTGTGTTGATATTGATATGTATTGATAACTGATTTCCGGCGTGGACATTGATGGCCATGCCGAAAAAATAGTTTACTTGACAAGTGCTATCAAGTGTAGATGAAAAATACCCAAAGGAAACAAACACTTGATATTGGTATGTTTAGTATTTAAATACCCATTTAAAACTATAGTTTTGTTTATGCAGAAACAAATTAGGGAATGAATTGCGAAAAATATGTACATATTAAGAAAGTGGAGTGTGTATACTTCGTCTCCGTGTAAACTACAATAGTGGCGTACTTAATGGTAGCCTCTGAAAAACATTGCCTATGTAAACGTTGACTGTTGCTGCTGCTAATGCAAGTACAAAAATAGCTAAAGTACTTCCAAAAAGGGTAGGAACATTAAAGGCTTGTATCAGAATGAACTTGGGGCAAGGAGAGAATTCTCACAGAAAATACTACTTCCATTTTTTTTACAAAATTACATACATTTATTACATTTGGTCAGTAATTACAATAACTTTACAGTTTTAAACTTAGCATTTTCGTAGCCAAATTAAAACAACATATAAGTCAGGTTCGTGTAGAAGAGAATAGTCAAGTAACATTAAATGTTACTAGGGAAAGTTTTCCTAATTTCATTCCATACTATACATTTTAGTATTTTAGTATGAGAACATCCAGCTACGCCATGTTCAATTGAAAAATGCGTACAATATTGTAAATCCTTAAAATATTGTATTTTCACCTGTCATTGATAACGTTTTTTAACCTTTCCTAAAATGAAGAGAGAGCAGTTCGGTTTCTGAAAAAGCCAACAATAATTTAGTTGCTTAGGCTGCGCAATTTCAACCTTTATTTTTTTAGCATATGGTATAAATTTATCTAGCTAGGTACTCATTTTTTACCTTTTCTATATAGTTATCTTCGGTAAATGCCGAACTCAGTTTTTCTTCTCTTTCTTTGCTACCTGGTTGATGAGTAGCTTGAAGCTGAGCATTACAAATATTATAAAATGTTAAAGGTATTTTAGTCATTGAGCAGTCAAAAAAATACGTCGATATGTTAATTTATTTTAGCCTTACATGCTGAATTAGTCCTTCCGCAGACGCAAAGGCTTGGTCTGGGCAAACGGGGCACTTGAACACGGCTTCATTTTTAGTGATCTCTTCTGTAGCAGCATTTAAATCAAGATTGGAGCAGATTTCGGTTTTCTCGACACCTTCCGCTTCATTTACAGGAGTTTGAGATTCTGGCCTTTCAGGGATGGGGATTTGGATGGGGATATTTTCCTCCTTACTACCTTTGCATTTTTTGATGTGCTGTAGATAGCTGGTGCACCACTTGAATTTCCGCTGACACTTAGAACATGAATAGGGCGTCTCTCCAGTGTGAACCCGCATCTACAGTTACGTTTAAAATATACTTTTAAATCGTTTTCTGAAAAGCGGTTCTTGCTTTTGCAGTTAACCATGTTTCGCCAAACTTACGTGGATATGTAAATTGAATTTGTCAACGAACTTCCCACAGGTTCTGCATGCAACTTTTCTTGCTCCCTGGTGATTTTGAACCTCCTGTAGTGTCAAAGAATGCCATTATATCAAAGCTACTTAAATATTTCTCAATAGTATTATTTGAGTTTATGCTATTTTAAAAATGAATTAAAATGGCTACGAACATGACGTCGCAAAGCAGGCTCCGTAACGAAGAATGAATCGCATTTGGGGCACTTCCAGGGTCCGTTCTTTTTCGAATGCGTTTTCATCTGGACAAGTAAAATATTTTTCTCAAGATAAATCGTTAAAATTTCAAAATGCTTTGTTAGTCGGATTTAAAACACTTACATGCTCTTCTAAACTGCTTGGAACGATTTGTTTTCGACAGACATGACATCTGCTTCGCCCAGAGTGTACATATGATTCCTTTAATATTACAAAAAATAAGAAAAAATAGGTATATAACTGCTCTAAGTTTGGAGTTCAGCATGTGTAAAGGTAAAATAACAAAAATGGCCTTGTAGATACAGTATTCTTACATGAACTCGCAAACTGCTTAACTTCCGAAAATATGCGTTACACTTTAAGCATTTTAAGGGTTTGTCAGTCGATTTGGTGTGCACCCTCATCTAAAGAATAAATAACTTTAACGTATAATGCACTCAAATCTCTGCCATAAACTGATTAACTGAGTTGGCATTTTTCATTCATTATCTTAAAAAAATAAATACATGTACATTAATAATTAAATATTCTCATTACATGTCTTTTGAGAATGCCCGGGGTTAGAGACGAAAAGGAGCAAAGTGGCTCACTGCACTTGTGCAATATAGCCCTTGTAGAATTCGAGTCATCATCATTAATGATGCTGGAAGCACTTTTGTAAGTAGAGGAAAGCAATTTTCCTTTGGTCTTGGAGGTTAGTCTCGAAGGCTTTTCCTTGAACGTTATTCTTCTATAATTAGAATTATTTTTGGGGGAGCTCAGTTCAGATTGAGCAGGTTCCTTTCCGATTTTCTTTGAAGTTGAAGGAAAATTGCTATTAGCAGTNTGAACGTTATTCTTCTATAATTAGAATTATTTTTGGGGGAGCTCAGTTCAGATTGAGCAGGTTCCTTTCCGATTTTCTTTGAAGTTGAAGGAAAATTGCTATTAGCAGTTTCCGACAAGTTTCCAGCATCAACATCTACTGTTCTAATCTTTTTTGGTTTAGACTGGGACATTGACTTCCTTCTTTTGGGCGTGAGAAACATGCCATCGCAACGAGTCAAAGCAACGACACAGTTAGCCCTTTTCTGAGGATTTCAAAAAATATTTCATAAATAATCGAAAATTAATATTTATCAAAAGACAAGGTAATTAAATATTATATTTGATTTTTAATCACCATAATATTCTCTATAAGACCTTCCTGCTCCTGACTTCCTGAAGCACCAATCAAAGCTCCATTGTTTACTACAGCGTCATTGTCATCACTTTCCTTATGGTATTTATTGAGCTACGAGGGTAAAACAGGATAGTTTTAGTGTAAATATTGGTCAAAAATCTTAAGAATCGAATACTGTTACATTAATTTTCAGTTACATGCTCAATTAAACTCATTGGAATTGGTGAAAGCTAAGTTCTCGCTTTCACAAAAAGGACACCAGAAGACGGCCTGAGAACTATTACCAGATTCGGTTACGCTTGGAGTTGGCGAGAGATCGCAAAGGGTTATGGAATCTTCTTCAGGAGAACGTTTCATTGCTTTTTCTATTTCGCTGCGAGGGATTGTCGATTCGTCTACTATAATTGGTGAGGTGAGAATGATTTCGACCTTATCTTTCGTTTTTGAATTGCGACTGTGAAACTTTTTTTGCTGAAATAGATTTAGCGTACTTTTATACATGCTGCACATCCTTTCATATTATTTTAACTCATAAATAAGATGACCCTCGACAAGATTTATAATTTCAATATCTTTGCTAATTCTTACGTGATTTTCCAGTCTGTTCAAATCTTTAAAAAAGGTAGTACACTCGGAACACTTCCAAGGTCGTTCCTCGGTTTCGGTGTGGATTTTAGAATGCAGTTTCACATTGTACTTATACTTCGAAGCATACGTACAAAAACTGCATTTATGCATTTCGCCTTGTTTGACGACTTCTCCGAACTTGTTTAGTTTTGCGTGCTTGAAGTGGTTTCCGCTTGTAATTCCTTCCATTGTTTATTTGAAGATACACATTTTTTGCAGGCTTCTCAGTCTGGAATTTATTTCTGTTTTTGATTTTCTTCATTTTTCCTTTAATAACTTTGTTGTCTGAAACACTTATCACATCTTCCTTCACATCAGTGCTACTGAGACTCGCATCTTTCAAGACCCCAGTGGGACCCACTGGATATACTGGAGGTGGGATTCCAGCTTCGACTTTGGTGTTGCTTTCTTCTGGCGATTTTTTATCTTTGAGGTCATCAGTGGAGTCTGCTTCGTTCGTAGACTTGGAGGGAACTGCAATACTGGTGTAGTGTCCCTTCTTGACATTTTTAGGTTTACGACAGTTTCGAAGTGGACGTATTGACGAACATGACGATTCAGCTTTTTCCCAAGAATCTTCAGAGGTTTTGCTATTCACAGTATTCACACCATTATCACTTTCCAGTGGTGGTGTGTGATTCCAAAGCTAATGGAAAATCATAAAAAATGCAGCATCCTTCAATAAAAACTCATTGTACATCTGCAAATTAGATCTTAAAGTAAATTAAGATTAATTAAACTTATAAAAAATAAAAAAATGTGTACGTGAATCATAAGTCCTGAAGCTTCATCAAAGGGTAAACTACAGTGCGGACATTTCCATCGTATCCCAACTTTCGACTTAGCGCCTCCCCCAAAGTCAGCATTGCCATTTCCCTTTCTCTTCCCAATATTGCTACGATTCGCGTTATCTTTCGCAATATTGTGATTATTCACAATTAAGTTTTCCATTTTATTTTTTCTCCTCGCACACGATTTTCTGAACTACTTCAACTTCAAATGCCTTCTTTCAATTAACCTTTATTGCACATTTATTTGTACTCTTGAAGTGCAAATTATTTTTTAAAAAGTTTTTCTCATAATATTCTTCTCACATCTAACCACAATATGCAATTTAGTTTAGTTTGCAGTAAATAGCAAGAAATCACCCTACTCCCCAACACCAAATAAAATGAAAAATGTTTCGATTATGGAGTAGTTAGTAATAACCAGCACCAGTCCCAGTCTTACCCACCTTTCCTCTTTCACCACACTATAGCTGTCATCAGGGGTCTCTTGCCATTACTTCAGGTACCTTTTTTAAATTTGACCCCTTTAGTAGAACATTCAGTCCAATCCATGTCCTAATGCCCACCACTTTTCAACATAAATTGAGTAGGTACATTGAATTTTTAAAGATTTTTGAGTACGTGCAGTCATGCAGCTTCTTCTAAGTCTTCGGCTTCCTTCACCATTCACAGAAAATCCAGATAAAACTGAAAATAAGTCCCTTTCCCCTTTTATAAATAGCCAAGGCCCTTTCATATATCTTCATGAACGTAAAACTCCCAATTCACAAAAAGGGATCGGAGCCTAAGCTTTTTTGTGAAGAAATAGTAAAGCGTCACCAAAAATGACAAAGACAAAAACAGCAATCGGCCATCGGCCAATGAGGAAAAGGATGCATGGTGATGATGCTGTATGCTGTGTAGCCTGTGTAAAAGTAGCTCTTCTGCTTTGCCTTTGCTGTTTGCTTTTTCCATTTTCCAGCCTTTTGCTGCTATTCTTTTCATCTTTTCTTTGCTATTTTTGTGGTGTGTGGTGTGGTGCGGTACAGTACGAGTGAATTTTGTTGTATACAGACAGGATACAGTAAAAGACATAAGTAGGTATAGTAAGTACAACGTAAACGTAGAGGCGGTTGTTGAGTAGTAATTTTCTCGTAAAATGCGATAATCACACGAGTTTGTTTACGTCGAAAATGAAAAAGTTTTTTGCTTTGGTTCAGCCGGGTTTATCAGTGCAGTCAGTGTTCGGTCGACTCGAGTCGAGTTCATTTTACGGTTGTTTAATACTCTGACGTGAAAACGAAATTCGAGTGTTTTTGACAATGACAGAGTGACAGCGCCGGTAACGTGAAGGTCATCAAGTAGATTTTTGAAATTTGAATTGGAGTGAAAGTAATTTTTTAAAAAAAACTACTACCTAACTTACTGCGCTACGTATTTTATGTAGGAATTTGAATTTTATTTTATGGTTGGAAAATGAGTTTGAGTAAGGAGATTGAGTGTATTGAGATTGATAGTAATAGTGATGGAGGTGAGGAGGAGGAGAAAGAAGGCGGTGCTGAAGTGAGTAAAGCCACGGTTGCAATGACGGTTGACATAAATGAGGATGATGTAGTCATCTTGGACGAAGGAAAAGACAAAGATCTGGTTATGGAAGAAGGTGGGATCCTTGGAGATGAAGTCATTTTAATTGAAGCGGGAGGAATCGAGGATAAGAAGAAATTGGAAGAGGCGCAGGCGGGGGGATCTGGGGTTGAGCTGGAGGAGATTATGACGTCCAGTGAGGAAGAAGGAGGGTTTGGCGAGACAATAAACGTGACCACTCAGGGTGAAAAATGTAAGAGTTTGGAGGTAACAATGAACGATGGAGATGGAGAGCAGGAAAACAATATTGAAGAAGGAAAGGACAGTACTACTGGAGGAAATGAAATGGAAGTTGACGATGGAGAAGAAAATGTGAAGGAAAATGTGGGTGCGGCTGTTGAAGCGATTATAGCAATGGTTGCAATGACGGTTGACGTAAATGAGGATACAGAGGCAGTCATCATGGGCGAAGAAAAGGAGCAAGCTCTGGTTTTGGATGAGGGTGTGATCAATGAGGTTATGGTAATTGATATGCGACGAGTCGACGAGAAGGGGGGATCTGTGGTGGAGCTAGAGGAGGTTATGACGGTGAATGATGAAGATAAAAAAGCGAAAGATGGAGGAAATGGAGAGACGAACCTGACCAATCTGGGCGAAGGTATAACTTTGGAGGTAACGATGAATGGCGAAATGCAGGAATACAATGTTGAGGAAGGAAAGGATCTAATTGCCAGAGGAAATGAAAATGAAGTTAGCGATGGTGAGGTGGACGCTGCTGTTGAAGCGATTGTAGCAATGGTTGCAATGACGGTTGACGTAAATGAGGATACAGATGCAGTCATCATGGGCGAAGAAAAAGAGCAAGCACTGGTTTTGGATGAGGATGGGATCCATGGAGATGCGGTCATTGTAGTGGAGGTCGGACGAGTCCAAGACAAGGAGGTATTGGTGGAGGAAAGTAATTCTGTGGAGCAGGACAAGGTGAGGACTGTCAGTGAAGAAGATGATGATAATATGACAGAGATAGAGGGGGGACATGGACAGACAAAATTTACGTCTCTAGGTAGAGAATGTAAAACTTTGGAGATATTGATGAGCAATGGAAATGGAGCGCAGGAAGACAATATTGGGGAGGGAAAGGATCTAATTGCTGGAAGAAGGGAAGACGAGGAGGAATTCGAAAAAGAAGGTGTTATTGTTGCGGAGCAAGAGGATCGTATGATTGTGAATGTGAAAGATAATAAAATTACAGAGAAAGAAGGGGAAAAGGCACAGACAAATCCTGACCACTCTGGGTGACGAATGTAAGAGTTTGGACGTAATTATGCACGATGGAGAGCAGGAAGACAATGTTGAGGAAGGAAAGAATCTAGGTGCTGGAGGAAGAGAAGACAAAGAGGAATTGAAGGAGGAGGAGGTTGCTTTTGTTGCGGAACAAGAGGATCGGATGACTGTGAGTGAGGAAGATAATAAAATGGTAGAGGAAGAAGGGAGAAATGAAGAGAAAAACCTGACCACTCTGGGTGAAGAATGTAAAAGTTTGGAAGTAGCCATGACCGATGGAGAGCAGGAAGCCAATATTGAGGAAGCAAAGGATCTAATTGCAGGAGGAAAAGAAAAGACAGTTGATGATGGTGAGGTGGGCGCTGCTGTTGAAGCGATTATAGCAATGGTTGCAATGACGGTTGACATAAATGAGGATACTGATGCAGTCATCATGAGCGAAGAAAAAGAAAAAGAGCAAGCTCTGGTTACAGAAGATGGTGAAGTCTACTGGGATGCACAAGATTCTAGTTTAACTGAAGACAAAGACTTGCCTGTTGTGATTATAAACGCGAGAAGTGATAGTGGAAACGGAGAAGATGAGAGCGAAATGATGGAAAACAATTATACGTCGATGGAAAATGATCTAGTCAATGGGACTAATGGGAGGAAAGAAGACTCTGAGAACGAGGGAATGAATGTCACTGACATCCTTGAGGTTGAGAAAGGAAACCAAATGATTGATTTTGTAGATTAATTCTGACTCTCTGTGCGTGTATTTTGATTTTCGTTTCATTGTATTTAGGAAGGGCATGGGAAACATCAAAATGATTTGGAATCTTTAATGGACGAGGACTCTTTGGAGTGCTTACTTTGCCAAAAGAAATTCACTACATTGCCTACCATTCGACATCACGTAAGAATCGTGCCAAAATATTATACATACTATACTATAAGCATAAGCAAGGACATCATAGCAGAGATTAAAACATGTAATTTATTTTAATTATATATTTTGGTAAAGGTAACAAAATTTCATCGAAAGCCAATTGCCAATTGGGGATTGTATGTATACTCAACATCTCAAATTTCTATTGAGGACGAAAGGCAGTTAATGTCAAAGGATACAGAAATGGATACTTATGCCAATGAAAATAATGAGATGATTGCTATTGTGAGATATGGAAGTGAGCAGGAGGAAGATTCCGATATAGAAATAGTGGCACCCGGAAGGAAACGAAAGAGAAATGAAAGTCAAAGTCTGAAGCCATCAACGAAGAGTTTTGGTACTCAGATGTCGCCTAAAGAAAAAGAAAGTTATGAGTATTCCACCAACAAAAATGGCCAGGATGAGAAATGTCAGAGTGAACGAGTTGGAAAACGTAGAAAATTAGAAATTCTATCTAAATCTCAATCTTGGGTGTCCGTTTCTGTTCAAGTCTCGAATGGGGAACTTTCTGGCGCTGGAGTGGATGACAGATCGTGGGAGGAAACTACCTTTAAGTGTCCTTACTGCCCGCAGACATTTTTTGAAGGGGCGGTGGGATTAATTCAACATGTAATTCTTTCAATTTTTCATACAATCTAAGTCTACCAGTATTTAATATTTGTTATGTTTTAATGGATGTAAATTGTAAATTTTCTGTAGCTAGCTGAACATAACCATTTTGGTCAAGTTCAGGAAAAGGATGCTACTGGTGATGGAAGTAAAACTACTCCAAGCACAGAAGATGAAAATGCTAAGAAGTGGAGATGTTCCGATTGTACGTTTGCGTGTAACGATATATCGAAGTTCATGGATCATGTATGACTACATTTAATACGTCGTAAAAATATTATAACTGTCCTACTTAAAAACTTGATTATTTTTAAATTATTTTTTAAACTTTAAAACATCCTAAGGTGTCTACTCACATAACGAAAAATAAGCAACACAGGTGCACAGATTGCAGCTCCATTTTCAACGATAATATTCAGTTAAAAAACCATGTCAATGAAGCGCATTCCAAAAAAGATGATGAGCAAGATCAAATATCAGTGCAAGATCCAACTTCGGTGGTTGGCTTAACCAGCAGTGGAACAACTCACGTATGTTTTTTTTTGAAAACATGAATAATGAAATTGATTGGTCAGCGAATGTATTTCCAGGATTTGACTCCAACACCACAAACCCCCTCTTATCAGTGTACAGAGTGTACCTCAAGTTTTAGACGTGCATTCCAACTAGCAAAGCATGTCAATGAAGCGCATCCCAAAAAAGATGATAAGCAAGATCAAATATCAGTGTCAGGTCCACCTTCGGTGGTTGGCTTAACCAGCAGTGTACCAATTCATGTATGCTTTTATCGAATGAAATTGATTGAACAGCCGACCAGCGATTTATTTTATTTTAATTACAATTTGAAATTAAATATGATTTCTAGGATTTAACTCCAATACCACAAGCTTCTCCTTATCAGTGTACAGAGTGTAACTCAAGTTTCAAGCGTGTCACCCAACTAACAAAGCATGTCAGTAAAGCACATCCTAAAACTGACGCACCTGACACACCCAAAAGAGTGGAAGTATCCAGCACTGCAAGGACAATTGTAAGGCAATATGTACAGCCATTTTAAATTATATAATCAAATTGCTTTTATTGCCTGGTAATTTGCTTTACTTATACCTAAATGTATTCTGTTCTGAAAATGAAATATGATTTTTAGAATTTGACATCAATTCCAAATGCTAAGTCATATAACTGCACTGAGTGCAACTCCAATTTCCAATATGCGATTCAACTAAAAAATCATATCAAGAAAGCACATCCTAAAAATGATGGTGCGCCGGACCCAGTGCCAGACGCAGACACATCTACAGGGATGGAGATATCCAGCAGTGGAAGGATAGTTGTAAGGCAGTACAGCTTTCTCAAAATATAAAATGAAATTAACTGTACAGGCATATAATGTATTGTCTGGTAATTTGTTTTACTTATAAACTTATAAATTTATTTTGAAAACGATATGTAATTTTCAGGGTTTGACTTCAATTCCAAATACTAAGCCATATAACTGCACCGAGTGCGACTCCAGCTTCAAATATAGCAATCAACTAGCAAAACATGTCAACAAAGCACATCCTAAAAATGATGGTGCGCCAGACCCAGTGCCAGACGCAGACATATCTACAGGGATGGAGATATCCAGTAGTGGAAGAATAATTGTAAGGCAGTATTGCTCTCTTAAAATAGCTAAATTGCCTTTATTCCCTAGTATATAATTTATTTTACATTATTTTTATTTATTTTTAAATGTATTTTAAAAACGATATGTGATTTTCAGGGTTTGACTTCAAATGCTGAGCCACATAACTGTACCGAGTGCGACTCCAGTTTCAAATTTGGGATTCAATTAAAAAATCATATCAAGAAAGCACATCCTAAAAACAATGGTGCTTCACATTCTGTGGTCGACTTAACCAGCAACGTATGTAACAAAACATTCAACTTACTGTTCTCCTAAAATCTGAAAATTTCATTGACTAATTATTGGTTTTAGTTTAGTCATATCAAAACTTCAATATGATTTTTTTAGGATTCGATTCCAATACCAGAAACTCCCCTTTATAAGTGTTCAGAATGTAACTCAAGTTTTAAGAATGCCCTCAAGTTGACAAAGCATATCAATAGAGCACATCCTAGAAGTTGTGATGATGGTGATCAAGATGTAATGCCTCAGCCACTTAAAGTGGTGGAGTTATCCAGTACTGTAAGTGATAATAATGTGGGACTGTCCTTTAAAAAGGAAAATATGTATTCGGGTCAAAAGGGGAATGATTTTATTTTAATTACATTTTACAAAATCAAATTGTTTTCAGGATTCGCCTGACAGGAAAACAAATCACCCATATAAATGTCCAGAATGTAGCTCAAGTTTCAAGCGGAGCATACAGTTAACAAAGCATGTCAGTGAAACTCATTATAAAACGCATGTTCAAGGCTCAGACCAACCTGTAGTCGTACTGGAACCGATGGAGATATTCAACAGTGTAACAAAACATGAAAGTTAATTGCTAATGAATTCATTCCTTATTTGTTTTATTTATATTTAGACTGAGCATATTATTATGACTTTTAGGATTCGACTCCAACGGCAAAAAATTATCCATATAAATGTACCGACTGCAGTTCCAGTTTCAAGTATATCATTCAATTAACGAAGCATGTCAATAGAGCACATCCCAAAGACCCAGAACCACAGCCATCGGCAGTGGTGGAGTTATCAAGTGGTGAAAGTGATATTTTTGAACAAGTTTCAGTCACCTCCGCTGCTAAAACCTTCAAAGTACGACTAATATTTTTGAGGGCTTGGAAATTTATTTTAATTTTAACTCTTATAGGAATAATTTTTTTGACTATAATAGAAGCGGAAGACTGATTTTTCAAAGAAAAATGGACATACGCAGAGTCCACAGGAAATAAGAGCATTTGACAAGAGTAAGACTCCCAACAATATGGACAAGGTAAAAAAAATTCTTATCAGCTTATAGTGTACAGTGAATTTTAGGAATTTTATTTCTTTTTATGAAGGTTTTCTTTTTGTGGTTTGTATTTTTTAAAATGTAGGAAGCGCAAGTGCTCGAAGAAACACCAGAAACTTGTAAAACTAAGGATGATGACAAACACTCGTGTAAAATTTGCGGACGGGTTTTCCTTGGCGTTTATTTCTTAGAGCAACACGTAAGATAAATTAGTCTTTTATTTGGTACTGAAAAGTTAATAATTAAACTACCAAGGATAAGTACATTACAATTAAATTTTAATTTCAGAAATGCAGTCAGTCGAAAAGCAGTTCGGCTCGATGTTCCCCTTGCAACAAGACGTTTAGCAGTGTTTTCAGTTTAAAGAGACATGTGCGATTCTAACAAAGTTTATTGCTTCGAGATATTACTTATGCCTATACCATGATATGATCTATCTATCTATGTATGTTTAATGAAAAATGATGCTGTAATGTTAACATCATAGGAAATGAAAGTGCACGGAAATGACGGAAACAAGAAAGATGAAGAAGACACTCTTGTCAAACCAGATGACTTGAATAATTCAGAAACTGTAACAATCAATGCACTACCAGTAAAGGTAAATATGCAAACAGAAGACAAATTATGAAATTTCGATAATCATTATTAAGTTTCAATCTAAAAAAATCTTTCAGCTCAAACCATGTAAAGTTGTCATGACTCGTTGCGATAACACAATTCCAAAAAAGAGAAAAAGATCTTCTTCCGAATCCTCAGCAGCATCAGAGGAAACGAAATCACATAAAACTAATAGTAACGAAAAGGAGAAACAGATGATGCAGATTCCAGTGAAAGATAACCTCAAAAAGAGTGCCTTAATTCAGGTATGAAGGTCGTCGCAAACTTAGTAAAATCTAAAATATCACATATATTAGTAATATAAAATGTGAATTGTAAGTCATCAAGTTTCAAGAGAGAACTAATCGCCTTTTCAAATGTAGATGCAAAAGCGCTTTGGCAAGACACGATATAAGTGCACCCAATGCAACAAGACGTTTACTTCTAAAGAGAACGCTGTTGAGCATACAGTTGTGCACTCACAAAATGAAGTTGCTTCTCCAGAACATGAACAGAAGTCCAAACAGAATAATAAGCAAACTGCATCTGAAATCCATTCCAATTTATATACCTGTCACGTATGTTCGAAGGAGTTCAATCAGTTTTACAGTTTACAACAACACATTCTTACTCATGGCGAGCACCCAGATAAAAAATCTCACAAATGTAACAAATGTCCTAAAGCATTTTCAACTGCAAGTAAATTGCGCGGTCACTTGGTAGGTCACATCATTTTTATAAGTTAAAAGTTCATTCAATCTTTATAAGCGCCAACTAGTTTAGGTTGGTATGTATATTGTCCGATTAGATTGTAATTTTGAAAATTCTTTCTCGATTTTTCAGGCAGGGGCACATCCTTCCCCGAAGAAAAAGAAGCGTTAATGAGCAAAAATAGTTTAATCAAAATCAGCTATTATATGTATTTTTCTCTCATGTCAAACTCAAGTTTTTTATTGGTAGAATATGCCTTTACTAAATATAAGGAAAAGGAACTAACACGAAATTATCTATCTTACGTACGTACAAGTTTAGAAGATTTCCGAGTACTACTCTGGAATTTATATGTACTTATTATAATGCTTATAATACTTGATTTAAATTTAAACAATAATTAGTAGTTCACAGTTCACAAATAAACCCATAAATCTTGCCTTCACCAAAACCATCGTATTCAATTACTTCATTTTTCCTTGGGACTTTGAAATGGCGGGGTTTTAACTTCCATTCTTATCGTTTATCTTATGCTTACTGCGTTCCTAAAAGGAGTGAAAAAGAAACAAAGAAATCCATGTAACTCTACATTCATAAAATTTGATTTTCCCAAGTAATAACTTATTCGTGAAACTTACGTGCACTTTTGCGCCTGTAATAGTACGAAAGGTACATATGCAATATGTACATTTAATAGTTCTCCCATCGTCATCTCCGTGAATTGTGTTTTCCTGTAGCAACACCATTCGTAGTAAACCATTATTATTATTTTAATTTAATAATTTAATTTCAAAATAATTTTACTCACACCATCCTTAAAATATCAGTGTAATACTCACATGAATTTGTAATGTTATAGGAGTTTTAAAAGTGCAGTTGCAGAGTTTGCACTGTAGCGAACTGTCAGGCTCTCTTCTCGAGCTAAGGGGTCCAGATGTTAGCATACCAGTACCATGGTCCATCTTCTATAGATTATATAGTAAAGACATTTATATTGTAGACTTGAGTATTATGTCACTAAAGTTTTTAAAATAGCAAGTGATTACAATATGCAACAATGCAACTAGTTTTCTATTTATCTCGGTAATTATGCAACTTACGTACATGCGCGCTAAGTTCTTCCAAGCGCTGGAATGGGGCATTGCAAATGTTGCAATAAAATTTGTACAAGGGAGCGACTGTTGCACCGTCAGTTCCATCAACTAATTCGCTTCCACGTCTACTAGAACCAGAATGACTGGAAGAAGCTGCTTGCGATCCAAGTTTAGTTTCGGATGTTTTAGGAATTGACCTAGTACTTGGACCAGGTGAAGGCGAAGCACATGCAGCAGTTTCTTCTTTCAATTCATGGCTCCTCAACATCTTAAGAATATCAAATGAATGCAATCAGTATATTTACCATGAAAATACATATCAGACTCGAGTTAACAGTTAAATAATGATGTCTTACGTGCAAAGTTAAAGCCCCTTTTGAGCCAAAGTTGCATCCACATTCAGGACATTTCCATGGCCTCGACGAATACTTTGAATGTAACTTTAACTATAAAAGCAGAATATTATTTTATGCCAAAAAGGGTGAGAACGAGAAAGTACTGATGATGGGATCATTTTACTCCCAAACGAAAACTTACACGAGCAAACTTCTTTGACAATAAATACACACATTTATACTTGTATACTTACATGACGAGAAAAATTCCCTGACTGCACAGCGGCACCACACTCTGGGCAGTTGCGTAGCTGTTAAACAAAGAAAAAAATGATATTCGAATCTTTTAGAACAAACAGGAGACCGTTTTTAACTTTTTAATGTTAGCAATTACGGGACGATTTACTTTTGGCTTATTCTCAATGCTAACATCATTGGCACTCTCGTTTTTGATAAGGATCATGTCCCTGCTGTTAACCGAAGTGACTTCACTTCGCCGTCCTGAAGAATAAACCGTGCTTGGTGTAGCAGCTCTAGCACTAGCTCTAGCACCATTACCCATAGATGGCGATTGCACCTGAGACAACTCCATTAATTCACCTATCTGAGACGCCTCTTCAATTTTATGAACTCTTTGAATCTGATATTTAATTAAATAAATAAATAGGTTTTTATACAAATAAGAACACAATCAATACAACAAATTAGTATTATTTATTATTATTATATATTATTTTATGTTTACGACTACACTTACATGTGTTCTCAAATATTTCCTCTCTTTTAGAACTCGATAGCACAGAGTACACTTAAAATTCGTATCTTTCACAATGCTCTCGGACTAACAGTAAAAGACACACATGAATTCATCATTACACACCATTTTCAATAATTTCACATTAAAATATATGAATGCATGTCATTCCACTTATTAAGATTCCAAAATTTACACACATAAATCAAATATAACGCAAGATGGTTACTTTCCTTGCTTGTATGGGTACAAATTTGTTTGTTATATCTAACCTGTGCTCCATTGGTACTGGTAATCACTCTGGAAGGATTTGGATTATTCTCAATATGAAAACGAATTTCCTACGCAGCATTTCAAAAGCATTTTATATGATTGATACATATTTATATTAGTCGTAAACGAGTAGTAGTAGTCTCAGGAAACGCATATAAATAAGCTAAGTTTGAGTTTAAAGTTAAACCGAACCATCTCCTACTTGATAACTTTCTATTAATAAATGCTACTAAAATTGATATTGGCTTACATGTCTTCGTAAACTACTCTGGTTGAGAAAGTAAA
>JAHZND010003428.1:0-12034 GCA_027744115.1 Acrocyrtus sp. NNG-2020 | reverse complement strand
GATGTAATGCACTGTTCAGTTGTGTTATTCTTCCTTTTCGTTTTTTGAGTGCTACACGCAGAAAAAACAATTTAAGGAAGATTGGAAAGATATGATAAGAATTTTTCTGTATCAAAAAAGTTTCAGAAAAAAAAATTTGCATGTTCACTTCCCACACTCATGTTCTTTTTCAGGGTGAAAGACAAAATATTTCAAAACAACTACAAAACATCCTTCTTCCTCATTTATTGCCAGGTACGTAGGCTGTCTTTGCTTTAAAAGAAGATTTCTCTTGAGTGTATCACTTCCCCATCAAAATTATTAAATACATCGATCAAGATTTAAGATTGATTTTGGATTATGCTTGAGAGTAGCGTAAAAAACGTTATTTGAAATGGGGAAATTGCTCGCCAAGGCCTGAAATTTGAGTGCAGAAAGTTTAAAAAACTACCATGAAGTGTCAGTTTTGTCTTATGATTTATCGAAATTATGCGAAAAAAGGAAAAGTCACTGGATAGTTTTACATTTTATGTTTTAGCAGAGGGTAGGGAGACTGCTTTAGTGATACGGAAGATGAGAGATTTAGTAAGGTTCGTAAAACAGCTCATCCACATCCATGATCCTTTTTTTCTTCCCTCTTCACACTCTCAATTCTCAAACTCCATAAACTGGAGCTGCCTTTCACGTCTCACATGATAAAAGCTCCTGTCACAGCAGTACACAGTAGCGATTTAATGGCTCGTCAAGTAGAAATAAGGTGCAAGGAATATTTTCAAAGTCTATCAATCACACCTATTTATAAATGTTCAAAAAGTTGGGCTGTTGGAAGCTCGAGTTTGAAAAAGAAGTGAAGCAGTAGAGCTGTGATCATGATATCATCACTGCCGACTGCCACTACTCAGAGTATTGCACACAAACAAGGTAAAATAAAAATCAATGTGGGAGGTGGCACACAACACCAAGGAAGCCTATAATGTGTCTAGCAAGAAATCTAGCAAGAATGAAGTGAAGTGACATGAAAAAACGAGCTGATCATACCTAAAAATAAAAATTCGAGCCTTTCAGTTTCTTCCTTATCACAAAAAAATGATTTCCTCATACGTGTTGAGCACACTTTTTTTTTCTTTCCTGTTTTAGACATAATGAAATCGATTCCTACGAACGTAATCTGAAAAGTTTTGCTAAAGCAAGAAGTACATATACACCCTGTGGAGGTGTCGCAAATGATTTTGTTTTCTCCAAATTTTGTACTCTTTAAAACTGCAGCTGCTTGTAGTCGAAGTGCTCTGGAAGTTTCTTAACTTTTTTTATATGCGCAATTCTTTTTCCAGCTCGGTTATAGTTACCTATCTAGGTATATAGTTTTCATAGCTTTCTTCACATTATCAGCTTCCTGACTGTCATGTTCATGCACATTCATGTCGGCTGTGACGCACACCAGAGGATGAAAAAAAAACATCTCAGCAGACTCAGCAAAAAATATTAGAACGGAAGGTAGAGCGAAGAAGAGCGTTCCAATTCCAGCTCCCCAAGTGGTACCTTGATGTCTTCTGCAATGCATGGCGCTGATGATCATGGGTAACTGGGAAACACGTGCGTTATGTCAGCGGAGATGTACCCCGTACAATACCCTATGCGGGTACCTAGCAAGCATAACACTTGCACTCTGTTTTGTTTGACTCGCTACGGAGCATCCAAAAAGGGCCAGTAGATGAAAGAAAGCAGTGCAATAGAAATAGAGAAAAACAAGTTCCATCGAAAAAAAAAATTCCCATTCTGAGAAACTTCAGGGAAGTGCTTGTATAAACAAAATTTCACTGTTTACGACACGTACAACCGTTCTCATTGGCATATTATCACACACGTAAGCCCGTCGTTCTGGTTGTATGTGCGTGCCTCGATGTGAATTTTTTAGCGTATTATCTGTCCAATGGAAAATCCCGATTTTCCCGAATAGAGAGAAAAGGTTGGAACGGCTCAAGGAGAAATAGAAATCTCCAGTGACAAATGTATCGCTCAATGGGAGGAATGTTGCACTGAATTTATCAGAACATTCAGAACAGATAGAATGAAAAGCCTTTCTTTTTTTTGTTGCATAGGCAAATCAAGATGGATGAGAGGATGGAGAGAAGGTGAAATGAAAATGATAAGTAATTGCTTGTCATTCCCATTATGCATACATATCCTTCCCTGCACTCTCACACCTTCCGCCTACTCCATTCTCGCTGAAAAAAATTTAACTTGAAACGAATAAATGTCACTTGCTCACCTAGCTAATTTAGAAATGGGAAGATGAATGGGATGAGTACATTTTATTCTAGTGGATGCACAGCGATTTAAATGAGTGAGTGGATTACTACTGCCTACTTCAGATGTGACTTCTGCGTAAAAACAGATAAGAATGGAGCTTGGAAGTTAAGAAGAATTAAATTGAAACGGGTTTTTTAAAAATCCGACTTTCACTGCTTGCTAATGACAGATGCTACGCATTGCAGACATACTTTTCATTTTAGCTTTTGAAGCTGCTTTTTGGTTTCTCAACCAGAGGCAATTTTCCAGCTGTAATATTCACTTCTTGGAATACTTTCTCGGCATGCAATAATGTCTGTTTGCCTATGTTATTTATGCTGTCATTACTTGTAACCTTGAACAAAAGCTAGAGAACACTCTGGAATTATCTTGAAGATGATAGCAGCGATATTTTTAAAAACAAGGTTGTTTACAAGAGTCCCAGTTCTACAAAAGGAGAGCAGAAGGCGACAGGTTGACAACCTGACAACAGTGGGAATGACATATAGCTCTGATTTTGAAGAAAGACGTATGTGTTCCTTCTAAATTTTCTTGGGAGAGAATTTCATTTTATATTTTCACAAGATTTGCCAGAACATCTCCCCCAATTTTTGTTTATTCTATTGTAATTGTCACTTTCCGGCTGTATACTACGTATTTTCAGTAGGCCATTATACTCCAACTTTTGCATTTTTAGAGGGAACGCCAAGATAGGATTTTCTTCTGTACAAGGTCCCACCACCAAAAAAAATTGTAGGACTCCATGCATAACTTTTTGCTGAAATCCGCTCTGCTCGCCACATTCAGATCATGGCGCTCGCTCATGCCTGTTTTTGCTTACTAACCTGCTCACAGAAAAGGCTTTTTATATCTGTCATTTTCCCTCAGAAAAATGCTCGCTAATATCAGAATTTAGAATGCTTCATACAGCATGAAATATGCATGACGAAGTCAACAAATCCTGAAAGATGGCAAACTCACAAGGAAGCATTTTCCATCCTCCCATTGCTACATTATCTTTCCTCTCTGTTCCCCTTTTTTCCTTGAAAACACCTAATATAAATAAGGACAGGGTGTTCGGTGTTGTGCTATATGGAATGGAGGTAGTCAGAAAACTCGTAAAAGCTTCTCTCACAACTGATTCTTCTTAAGTGAGCACTTACTCTCATATTCCATCTTAGATTTATTTGCAGTTCTAGCGCCACCATAGCTCCACCACTACCACTGCGTCACCCGAAGCAGGATTGACAATATTTTACTCTGGAACTTATTATTTACAAGGACTGAGCGACAAACAAGGCACAAGGAAACTACTTACGTGAGTAGGATGAAAGTTATGCGCCTACTTATTTATATAAAAAAAATCCTCTCGGTACGAAAACCCAAAACTACTAAATATTGAAGAGTACTTACACACAGAGAAAAAGAGTTGGTACGACATCACTATATAAAAAAAGTGCTTTCAGCATTTGTCTACGAAAAAAAATTAGGAAGAGAAATAAAAAGAAGGAAAAAGCGCTTTCATTAGCTAACATGAAAAAGGTTTCTTTTTGGCAAATTCAAACCGTTCTAATTTATACGTGTAGCAGTGAGTAAGTACAGTTACACGCTTTAACGCACTCTCTCGTTGACTCCCTGCAGCAATATAACTTCCCTTTTTCCGGACTGTTTGAAAGAAAATGGTTTCACTGAGGGCATCTCTTGTTCTTGATGTTTAGATGTGAACACGAATTTTATTACGTTTACAGTACTCCTTTTGTAGTACTCCTGAATGGGGTAAAAGTGCAATCGTAATTTTTGTAGAGTGAATCAAGTGAATGCTAATGGTAGGTACGAAAAATAAGCGAGAATTTTGTCTTTGTTATTCCAAGGCAATTTTATGTTAACGCTTGATTTGCTATCAGGGAATAGAAAAGGGCCCAGACATATAGGCATAAATTTTTCTGAGAATTTCCTGCTGCTTCGCAAATCACTCCGCCATAGTCTCCCCTAAAAAGATAGAGGTAGCTATATACTATCACTAACTGAATTAGCTTACGGTATCTTACTTTAATATCGTTTATCGCATAAGGGAATAGGATCGTAACGATAACGCAGGCAAGTTTAATGAGAATTTAGTGCTCTTACTAAAATGAGGAGCGGAGCGGAGTGAACTGAAAATTGACGTATGCTAATATTGCTCCAGTTGATGGAGCTTGCTGACCTGCCTTTCCCCATTCTCATCCTTTATTGTATTACTTGGTAATCAGCGATAGAGATACCCGTACTCATTGTCAGTGAATGGAATGATTAAATTATTTTCGTAATGTATGCCCTAATAGATGCTGAAATTGTCAGGAATGCTTTCACATAAAAGTGCTCTGTGCTCCGCTGCGCCTAATGAATGGAAAATGTGCGTAGGAGGAGCAAAATAAATATTTTTTTTACCCGTGATCATTTGAACTGTAGCATATCTCGTTTTTGCAAAATGAAATGAAGGTCGATTTTCCAGCACTCGGGAGGAGCTGAGACATTAAGGAAATCCCTTTTAGAATGACTGCCCTCTTTACTACCGAGCAAATTATAAAATAGGCATGGCAGCCTTCCCATTCACCTTACAGGCTTTTCATACACCGATGGGAATCTCCATCAGCAAAAAGAAGGAAAAAATACTCGCAATCTTTTTCGTTTAGAGATCTAATTCACTGAAATTATCCCCAATTGGCCCGTCGTCTTTATTGCTTCTATTACGTGTAACGCGCTGAAGCTGAATTCAGCCGGTTGTGCAATTTTCGTTATGAGAAGGGGAGAGCGAATCGCGAGCAGTCACACTTTTTACTCTTCATAAAAAAGTGCACCTTTCTCGCAACAGACCTACACAGTATATTACTGGTAAGGAGCTCGTAATTCTCTCAAGTGAAGTCAGAGTCCCATGTAATTTCATTATTTTTCTCATATATGCTGAATTCGTTTTTGTACGGTGTACTCATCGACAATAATATTCTGAAAATTAAGAACGGCCTTGGACCTTAATATACAAGGGGAAACTGATGGAACTAGTGGCCAAGTGGGAACGTAATAACATTACTTTTAAATGACTTTAAGTGACATGCTTTTACGAGGAAACGCAATTAGAAAATTATACTTGAGAAGCGGCCAAGTGAAAGTAAGCATAAAAAATTTGATTACGCAGAGGTCTTCACTCTGCAGAAACTATGATTTTTCAAGGAACTATAATGCTCCGCGGTCAGAAATTAATTTTTTCCCCTGAAAAAAAGCAAGTTATTTCTTACCTCTAGTAACTGGATAATTTTCTGACACCAACTCTGCAGAAAAAGCTTATCGTCCGGAGAAAGCTCCAGGAGCTGGCCCCGTAAGAAATCC
The DNA here is from genome assembly GCA_027744115.1 of Acrocyrtus sp. NNG-2020. Lineage (NCBI taxonomy): Eukaryota > Metazoa > Arthropoda > Collembola > Entomobryomorpha > Entomobryidae > Acrocyrtus > Acrocyrtus sp. NNG-2020. The sequence goes on along the minus strand of JAHZND010003428.1, from coordinate 6,403 downwards.
CAATCCGCCGAGGATTTCCTGATGAAGGAAATCACTTTCTCTGCAGACAAAGTTCAATAATATACATACATCATCATATTGCCTCATTTTATTCACAAATGTTGTTTCTCTCCTAATATGGTAAAATTCATAAAATACACGTATTTTAATAGTCTAGACTGCTCCTGCAGAACACTCACCTTGCTCCTTCACTGCCGCTAAGATAATCTTCTTTGCTGAATTCATAATGAGTTCTGCACACACTTTTTACAATAAAACTGCTAATTTGTATTTGTATGTCAACTTTTTATCACACTTCCATTCAATCGCAAAAATATTTCTTTTATACACTGCACAACGAGAATTCATCGAAATACCACTTGTGGAGTTTTTCTGCGAAGGCTTATTGTTAGTCATGCAAAAAAGTGAACTCATTCCTTTGCAAAACAACGACTTTCCTGTAATCACTTCNATACACTGCACAACGAGAATTCATCGAAATACCACTTGTGGAGTTTTTCTGCGAAGGCTTATTGTTAGTCATGCAAAAAAGTGAACTCATTCCTTTGCAAAACAACGACTTTCCTGTAATCACTTCTCTTGTAAAACGTTTATTGAACTGTCAAGCTCCTACACTCGAAAAAAGCTGATGATGGTGCGTCCTACACGGTAAAAGTGTACTCAACCAGCAGCTTTATTGCACAGGTAAACAGTGTCCATTTCAGTCAAGAAGCTCGGCGATATAGAAAGACCAGCGTAAAATGCAAATAATAGTTGGTGCGTTAATTATCCCACTTTTCACTTTGCTCACAATAAGTGTCACTGCCAGATAGGGTAATGTAACCTGAAACGCTTCATTATCATCGCCACCAGCGTGCCAAATTGGAGTACGGGAGAGCTGTCAACTGCACGCGTACTAGTCACTTTTTTGTGCGTATTAAATCCCATGCAATTGTGCAGTACCTGAACAAAAACACAAAAAGAACTTTTCTCATTTAAAGTCTCCCGCTGATAATAAATTTTGAATTTGCTGTTCTGTGGAAATACGATTTCAAAACCCAATACATTATTTAAACGGCGTTGTATTGCAACAGAGTGCTACACTGCATAAGCTGCGCAAACGGCACTTCCGGTTCTCCTGTATTTAGCAAAAACAATCCGGGAGGGATTCAAAACACAATGTAAAAAAAATTCTCCTCCAGTAGACAGCAGACAGAGTGGAGAAGAGGAGTTGTTTTTGTTACTCTTTTTCCTTCTTCAGCCACATTTCTACACATGAAGGAATTACGGCCAGAGTATGACTTTCCAGGCTCACTAGATAAAAACTAATAATAAGCATATAATGGAGTTTTTCAAGGCAGCCGCTGACTTTACAGCTTCATCATTGGGAAACAACAAGGGAAATACGACAGGAGGAGAGAATATATGCAGTTTGCTGTGTTTAAGGATATCCTTTTTGTCTTTTTTAGCCCATCTACGGTCATGCTTTACAATTTTTAACATGATCACATCACATCATCGTCAGCACATGGATTACTTAAGTAAAGTACATATATACATTTCCTTCATTGAGATGGAGAGTTCATATCTGTTGCTTATTATGAACACATATGTACAATTTTTTTTCAGGCTGCTCACACACCACACCACGAGATGATATGGCTGACGATGATCATGATCATCACACATTGAACCCCATTCCATGCCCTCCATTCATATATCCATCACTAGTCACAGTCACTAGAGCATCTCTTATTTTCCCCTCAGCCCTCAGAGTAGTCAGAGTCTTCCACTCATTCTCCGTTTTCATTAGTCAGCCCCGTCCCATTCACATCACCTTACGTGAAGTCACAAAAATGTCGTAGTCGTCAGCCGCAAATAACGAGACGATATAAGGAAGCGTTTCGTTTACAGTGGTAAACTTGTAAAAAAAGCTATTATGAATTCTCAAGGAATCCTGCAGTTGCAATAGTTGCATGGATCATGGATATGATTATTGGTGCGAGTAGTAGTGGAATGCGAGTTGCGAGTATGTTTGTAGTAGCGTGATTGAATGAGTGCTGCGCGGTGATGCGCTCACTTTAAAAATGGGTATTTTGCTATTAAAGACAATTATTCGCGTTTTTCCTGAATGAAAATGCCTTGGGCAAAAAATGCATGCGTATTTTATGGCTCAGATGTAAATTCCGTCAGTTGTGGAGTCGAAAGATGAGAGCGTACAAAAAAAATTCAGAGCTGTGAAGTCCAGTATGATTTTCTCATGTGAAGCCATTTTTTTTACATGTAAATAATACCTATGCAGACAATCCGCTTAAAGTTATGGGGCTATCAAGTTATGACTTGCGGTGACACTTTAATTTCTTTGTGGGTTCGTTCACTGAGTCCTCATTGAGTTTTTATGAGAGTGCCTTGGGAGATGAGGTAACGATATAACTTTAACCTTGGAAAATATCTGCGACTGAGACTGCAGGGACAGAGCGTGTAGAACATGGAGATAGATGAGACGTTGCGTTGCTAACTTATTTTCCTTTAGTGGCTGGTGCTGGTAGTATGATTTTTTTTGCTAAAATGAAATGTAGTATGAGTTAAAGTTAATTAGTAGGTTAGGCACGCTGCGACGATGGGAAGCGAGCAGCTGTTAATTACAAAGCAGAGGGTTAAGGTAGTGGTTAATTTTTCAATGTTGCATGTTCCTCTCAACTCGCAGTTCTTTCATGTTCATCAAGGGCATTTTAGAAATTAGCATTTGCAATTGCTCTCGGATGAGGCTTATGCACTGTGCTCATTATTATTTTCTCATTGACTATGGCAGTCAGTCACACACTTTAACTTCAAACTTCAAAGGACTAACTTCAGATAAATAGAGCTTGCAGATGACAGGTAGAAAAATATTTTTCATTGGAGGCTATTTAGTTGCGAAACTTTTCGTTGTCAACAAAATGGTGATCATGCAAGCGAATTGTAGCAAAAAAATATTATTTATCCTACATGTACATTTGTTGATCAATTTTTAGTTGAAGCTATGACCCCATTCGTATTATACAAATGTCAAAAAAGGCAGTGATTTACTTTGAAGCTTTGATAAAGTTGCTATGGCTGGTATAAGTTCATATATATGTTTTTAAAACGGATAGAACCTAAATGGCAACAAGCATGCATGCTTTTGTAGGGACAATTTGATTTCATCAAGGTCTATTACTTTGGCGTATTTCTTGGCGTATAAACCTTCGTGGACAAACTGGCCGATCAAGAGATACAGTGAAAATTTTCTGTTAGGTCGCTCATGAAGGCGACTCTTTCCTTTGGAAATGGCAAGCACTAAAAGTCTGTTCCTGGCGTTTCTCCTTCTATTTGCTTTAGGTTTGCCTACCGTACTCCCCAAATTGGTTATTGACTGTAGACAGCAAATTTCTAACACTGATGAAATGTAATTTTAATTGGGTTTTTTTAGCATACGTTTGCGAATCGAACGAATTCCAGGAAGATCTACGAGACGTCATAGATGATGATTATATACTACCTCCAGAGAGTGAAAGCAAGGCGAGAGTTCCCCACTTGGCTGCAGGTTCTCAATCTGAAGGCACTTCACTCGAGGAAAAGTTCAATAGACATAGTAAGCGAAAAATAAAGCAGGACACAAGTGATTCAGGTACTAATACTGATTCCGATGAAACTGAGGGTGCAGAACATGCTCATAGCTTGAAAGAGGATAATGATCCAAACTCTAAAGTCATCCGGCCACAAAGCCTATTACCTGGGGATATTAAACAGGAGGAGTTGTTGGATGGAAAGAATAGGAAAGGTGGAGTGGGAGTTATTATTATTTCAATTACTATCTTCTACTTCTATCAATTGTTTTAACAGCTTTGTCTATTTTTAAATATTGACAGATCAATATTCTCTGGAACCTTTGGCTAAAGAAAGCAAGAGCGCACCCCGCACTGAAACTTCCGACATAGGCAACCAGCAGCCGTTTGCATTGTTCACTATTGCCAATACAAATGTAGGCATCCCTTACGAACAGCTTCCGTACAGGGAAAAGTATCAGTGGCAGCAGCAAGCTGCCCCGTGTCATACATTTAATCTGAGGGTTCCCGATGAACTCGCCGAAAAATCGATGATCAAACTTTGCATTTTTAGACCTAACTTGGAGTTTCCTGACGAAACACAGCTTTTCATTGTAAATTCTGAGGTGAGGTTACGAAAGTTTTAGAAAATTCTACTGCGCATTAATATTAGCGGGTAGTAAATCACAGGTGAATTTTATATCGAATTAAATAGGAAGAAGAGAAGCTGCCAAAACAGAAGGTCCTCGGTTTTGTAATGAACACAACAGAATCCTCAGTATATGGAAGAATTATTGACGGGTAATTTTTGCGGATGACACTGTTAATGCTCTGTCGATAAATTAAATTGTTATTGAGGAGAGAGTTTTTAATGTTCTTGGAATATCCGCAGACAATTTTATGGAGAAATTTCCATCACAGACGAGAGCAGGAATATCCGATCTGTCTTTGTAATTGAGGAGATTAGCTTGCTAAATCGACTCATGCGTTACAACCCGAAGACGCTTCGACATATGCTAATGGTAATGCTTGCAAAAGACAAGAACGAGAAGAAGCTGGAGAAGCCTGTGGTTTATAATGCGGTTGTGACGAAAGGCGCTAGTCTTGTGAGCATTATGGCTAATAGTGGCACCGGTACATTTAGCGCAGGTAGAAATCCTTTCCTCATGTTTAGTACAAGTCACAATTCGTACATTTCCTCGGGCGAGCCCTCAATAAAAGTGGATGAGGAAGGACAGGTTCAACTAGGTAATAATCGATATGATTCAATGCAACCTTTGTATATTTGGCACTTGTGAAATAATAACATTTAACACTTAAAATGCTGGTCTAGAATCGGGCAATAATTCAATACATGTGGATAACGAGGGTTCCATCAAAATTTACGGTAAGTGAAAACGACCAAAGCATCTCCATTTTAAAAAATTTAATCGAATCGAGTAATTCCAGGAATTCTAATTTTCATATTCCGCAGTTCTCGGTCGACGATATACTTTCAGACCAAACGGGCGAACAATTGTTCAAGAAGGTACTTTTAAAAGAGGAAATTACACACATCTGCATGAAATATTAGGAACAATTGAGCATAAATTTATTCAATTTTCCTAAACTGCCCACTGGGGAAAATTTTTTGTATAGGTAACAATGGATTCCGAACTCTGCAAGAGCATGAAGGATCAGTGGCCATTACAGCTTCTACCTCGTCTTCTACCTATGACTGTGTCTTACCCACACCTGCCTTCGAGAAAAAGCGGTTAGCTTACCCTTCCATTTTATTACACCACTTCTGGGAGGCATTTTTCATCTTTCGGGAAAGATACGAAGAATGCACTTTCACAAAGATAGCTCGTTTCTTTCTTTCTTATAATGACCGTGCATACTTTTATTTTTCTTGTGGCACAGAAAAGGAGGCTATGTCTGCAAGGTTTGCTTAGCCATGGATGATACATTTAAGGAGCACTATATAAAGCACGGTCTGCCTAATGACACCGATCTATCTGAAAATTACTTGGGGCTAATAATTGATCGGGTCTCTTGGATCCTTCGTTCAACGGATTTTGACGGAGATTACAAGCCAGACAATATTGGATTAGATTACGAGCCCGATGCAGTTCGCTGGACGTATCCTGACATTGGAGGGGAAAGTGTGAGCGAGAAGGACATTGAGGTACTCTTCCAAGCTCTGGAGTCATACAGTTTTGCGGACTGCTGTCTTGGCATGGGCTTCACCATGAAAAGTTTACCGAAGGAAGTTCCAGCAAAGAGATCTCAAGGTGAATGGATTTGCAATTCAGGGACATCGATACTTACAATATCAGATACAAGTCAATACTATTCCATTATAACGGTTTTAACCCTTTCTTTTTCTTTTTCTTAGTAAGGTCAGGTCCGAACGGTGTTTGTGCTGGGCGCACAGGGAGAATCGCAAGTAATCTTGTGATAATTTCAGCAAATAGTAACAAAGGCCACTATCAGCCAATTCGAGAGGACCAGTTAATCCACGTCACTGCCAACCAAGTAGCAGGATCATTTGGAGCGAAGGAGGATGGCTCTGGGAATGATCTTTGTGATCAGTTTTCAGATGATTTTGGAGTAACTCGACATTATTTGATGTGGCCAGATATGTTGCGAGATACAACCTTGAAAGAGCAAGCTCTTAGCTCCTGCTCCAGAAGTGCGATAATGAAAACAATGTCTACTTGCAAATCCTCCTGCTTCGAAATCGATAAGCATCCTTTCTGCGGAAATGGTTAGAATCACAATGCAGTAATCTACCAAAATATAGAATACCTAATTATATTTATCCCATTTATTAATCTTCTACAAATCTGTTGTTAAAAATTACCATACCAGGCAAG
>JAHZND010003427.1:0-18240 GCA_027744115.1 Acrocyrtus sp. NNG-2020 | reverse complement strand
AAATCACTTTTTCCTGCATCATGGTGTGGTGATGATGTGATAATGTGGTTTGTATAAGGATGACGATTTGGTTTTCATTTAATACTGTAAAACATTTTCTTGATGTGGTGGACACTTTTGTAAAAAGACACGATTTATCAAAGATGTGTCACTTTGCCTCTATTGTATGCTAATTGGATCTTGGTTGTCATGAATTGCTGTAAAGGACAGCTACCAACAATGTCGATATAATTTCTGGACTTTACGCTATGAACTCAAGTACGATATTCAATGTCTTATCAATTATGTCAATTGTCCCTAGAGCAATCCACTTTCTTTGTCTAATTCTAAGTTCAAATTATTTGAGCTATATATATCGTGGCATTCAAATTCAAATTGTAAGGGAGGAGTTCAGGTATTATTTTCCAGTTTTATTTTCCGCTGCATTTCCTAAGAGCAGAATGAGTAGAATATCCGCAATGATTCTAAGTGCGCTGTTTTATTAAAATCTGTACAATTTTTAAACACCTCTTTCATCTAGCCTAGATGCCACCAAAGAATTTTCTAGGGATAGTACAACTTTATATCAATTGTCATATCTGTATGTGAAAATTGAGTTGAAATGAACAATATTCCCATACTAACCAGCTACAACATCAGGAGAGGAACGTTGCATAAATCGGCTGTACTATTTCAAGTTTATTTTTTATGGGATGGAAGCTGTGAGGAACAGTCCGATTTTGAGAAAATCAGACAGCTGCTGCCACCATGAGGGGCATCATCAAACTTGTTAGGGTAGCTCTTTGTTCATCTGACGTTTTTTCCGTTGTTGCTGAGCCTTTTGTATTAATATTATACAGGCAAAATGTATTTACGAGGACGAAATATTTTTAGGGGAATGGTGTCCGTGTATAGTAAAGACACATAAATATATACGTTATTCCGTAACACTCAAGTACAGAGTCGAACCGTTCACTGTTGCCGAGATTTTTTATAGGGAGAAAGGTTTTTAAAAGACTGGCAAATCTATTGATTCACAGAGGAAAATACATATAGGAAAATAGTTTTGTATTAAGCTGATGTGTTATACACTGTTAACATGTGACTAAAGCTCAATCAATCAATTGGTTTTTCCTAGTTTACTACTAGCTTATTGTTCAGCTCTTCGAATTCATGGACTTGAAACGTACATTCCCGCAACTGATTTGATTGTTGGTATGTCTAATTGTTTGGAATCCAGCTAGTGGATTGAAAAACTGCATTTGTAGTTAAAAATGAGTTTTATTGTGTTTGGATAGGGAGACCAATCGTAATGTAACGCGACTGATATCTTTAACACATGAATAAAAAACAAACATTAAACATTAAACTAAAAACTCACATAAATGTAAGGGAAGGTTTTCAGTGAAATTACACCTACAATAATCTACTTGCATTAGGTACTGACAGTTAAATAGTTAGATCATTGTGCAGGTATCTTACCACTTGTAGAACAAAATATTCCTGACTGGTATGTATCAATCCGTAGTTTGGCAAGCTTTTCAGACTTTCAGTATTTCTTTTTCCAACGAAACAAGCAAGGGCTAAGTCTCTATACTTTGTGTTATAGGCTTTCCGACAATTCTTAAGTTGCCCCGGTGCACTAAACCTAGCGGCTAGCGTACCTATTGGTGCTGTGTAGGTAGGTTTGTGTGGATGGGAAATGGACCTTGTTATGAAACCCCTTTACGTTTACTTTCGTCTTTAAATGTGCTAATATTCTCCGCATATTTATATGGCTTCTGTGGCGATTAACTTTTTAAGGGTGGATTACTTAAAGGTAGGACTAAAAAAGTCGATAAAGTTTAAATAAGTTGACTAGAAAACAGCGTAATAGCCTTGTAGTAAAGACTGTGAAATATATTTTCTGTTAATTCTGCACAGACTTTGATTTTAACTGCTTCTATCTCTTGGACACTTCGATTTTATTATAACAATGCAGTTAAGAATAATGTTGGTTTTAGGAAAGAAAAGGAAATTAAGTGTCACAATATTGTCAGAAAAAAGTATCATTTTTCAGTTTATTTTCTACAGATTCTAAGCTGTTTGTTATTGATCGTTTGTCAGAGATCTGATTGCTAGTCGGGTGAATCGGATAAGATTGCCAACATTGAACTTGAATGACGAAAGGTCTATTTATGCATTTATTGCTGGCGGTTCTATCGTGAGTATAAAATGTAGTATTTGGATGAGGGGCCCTCAATGAGACATTTTCCAAGTAATATAATTGGTAATAGGATTGTGTTGTCCTTTTTTCACGCTTGAGTAGGTTTGAATGCGATGTCACCAATAGCGATCATTTTCCCGTGTATTCAAATGAAATGAATTGCTTTTGGCACGCACATCTGGTTTGGGTGTCATATTTTCGAGAATCCCCGTATCTGTTTCTCCTTCTGAATCAGTTTTACGAGCAGTAGATTTTGGATGAAGATTAAGGTGGGCATGGTTTCCTTTCTTTGTTACATAATACGTTTCCGACAATACTCTCGTGAATACGGATACTTCAATGAATCCCCATTATTTCCAGTGATCCAATATTACGGCCATTGTTGTGCTGCTTTGTGCCTGTATGTAAGAGGATTTACCTTGTTTGCAATGACAACGAAAAATAATGGAAAATGAAGTTTTCAATTGCGCAGCAATTGTAATGATAATTTCACCTATTGGAGATTTCAGATTAGCTCATGGTAAGGTGAGGGTGACAGATGATTATGCGTACGAGCAAATGTAAGCAGGAAATGTGTCTTTTTTCACAACAATTTTATGTTTACTTAATCAGCTTAATAATGTTGATGAAAATAGGCTGTCCACTGATACTAGCTATCCAAGCCGATGGAAAAAGTGGTGAGTGTAGTCAGTCAGAGTTAGCTTCTGTTGACAAGTAGGTAGTTTCATTTTTCTTGGAAGTACTAATTAAGAGTACAGTCTATAGATTAGTTGCGGTACATTAGTAGGCACATCGCGGTAAAAGAAATTGGTTGGGAAAACAACGGCAGAAAGGATTTTTTCGGTTCAGTGAACAAAATAGCAAGTCCCTACTTTGATCACCAAGAGTAATTCCAAAAGGGAGTAGGTATGTGTAGTAAGAGTACGTTTGTAAGCACTTGTTATGAGGATAATTCTCGTTAGTCAGCGGGAAGAAGATGGTGGTGGGAGGGGTGGAAGCATGGAGTGATGAAGATGAGAAAGACAAAGTAACGGTGAAACTTGAAGCGATGAAGGATGTAAAATGGAAAGTTGGAGGCGTAAAAAATATCGAAGGTGAAGTGTACGTGAAAGGTGAAAAGAGGCACGGGTAAATAACATTAGAGAAAGAAGGAGGCAGATGTGTCTGGGTAAGTGAGGAGCATTATCAGGCTCTAGGGCGATACTCATGAAGTGTAGCGTGTGGAACGCGTCTCTTCTCCGCTCTAGAAACAATATTCTTTAGCTGGAACTCCGGTACGCTGCTCTAGTCTGGAGTGATCGCATCGTATTAAATAAAAGGGGAGTAAAAAATGCGCTTTTGTATGGTGAGAGAAGATGATGGGGAAATGAGACCAGCTATTTGGTTGAAGTGGATCGTATTCTTGCGTTGAATCAATATAGTAGTCGAGCGTTGTGAGAAACACGTAAGGGCGTGAGAACGGAGGCGTCTGTGGTGTCCGGGTCATCCATTGGTTCTCACCGTTTCTTTCCCGGAAAATCCCGCATGGCGTGCATCTCTACCCTCCATGCGCTGTGTAGATTAACTGTCATCTTTGCAGTGCATGCTGCTCGGTCTGTGTCTCTGTACTAGGATAACTGGGTAGGATAAAAAAAAACAAATCTGTGGGGCTCGTGTACTTTCTTCTATCATCAAAGAAACAGTTATTTTCGTTGTCTTTGGTTTGGTTGAGAGATGTCTTTTATTGTGTGGGCTCTTTCCCTGAAGCGATATGCTCATGAAGCTATGGAGAGCAAAGTTATTTATTCGTGGAATAGATGCTTTCTCTGGGTGGTGAACAAAAAATGCACCGTAAATTGTTAAAATATGATTACGCTCGTGATGCTGAAAATTCTGTGAGCATTCAAGTTTCTGAAATTATTTTTTGGATGATTTCTACCTATAATTAAAAGTATTTTTTTTTACCTCACAGCCGTTATAAAAATGTTGATTATGCATTTTGCCGAAATTTCCATAAAGGTATAGAGCATTTTGATGTGCATCATGCAGAGATATGCTACGGTGCGGTCATTCTTTTTTTTAAAAAACCTTTTTTATGAGGCGTAGGTACACTATACGCTTCATTTAGGTAGGATCTTGAAATAAGATTTGGTTTGGGGGTAAGCTTTTTTTATTATGTTGCATCATGCTACCTCTGGTAATAACGGTAGCGGAAAGTTTTCCTAAGGTTGAATGAACGTTAGCAGTAATTGTAAATTATTTACTTTTTGTTTTGGCAGTGGATTTCTTACAATGTGCTTTTGCAATGTGTTTATTGCGGGCATCTGAGAAATACTCAATTTATTTTAATGGCACATAGCTGCGTGCGTAATAAGCAGAAGCTAACTTCAGGGTGGCAAGAACTACTTAATCATACGTATCAGAAATATTTCAAATATATCAAAAAATGCATTTCTTTTCTAGAAATTTACAGTTTGGGCAACATAATAAGCAAATTTTCAGTAGCATTTTCTAATGATTATGAACATTAATTAGAAAAAGCTGTATTAATGAAGCTGTGCGGGAGAGTACACTGTGGGGTAGAATAACTTGCAATTTATTCTTTAAAATTGCCTATAATATGTATTGAAAAAGAGAGTAGGTAAGTGTTTGAATATCTATCCGAGTGTGCTCCATGTGGGCGCTAGCAAACAAATTCAAAGAAAATTCTCGAGATTTCACATCGCAGAAAGTTAAAATGAAAAAGTGTATTGATTAAGGGGTAAGAAAACTTGCGGTGCTGGTTGCTGCAGTGCTGGGATGTTGTGTGTCTGTTTTAGTAGCTTTGGATGCTGTTACCGTTGCTGTTGCATTGTTTACTTGTCATAAAGGTTTGGTAAAAAAGCGAGCTCCTTTGTGACAGAAAGGGAATCTGATGTGTTTATTGAGATGGAATGGGCGTAGGATGAAATGAGTCTGGAGGATTCTCAATTTCCATGAATCACTCGGAAAAGAACTATTCTCTATTCTTTGTATCTATGAATTCTAGAATTACGTGGAAACCGGTACGTGGCAGTATGGTTGAGTCAGAACTCACAACGTTATTCATTTACAATGTTTTAGATTTTGGTGGAATGGATTACACCAGAGATAGGAACTCTCCAACAAATTTTTTCCCTCTTTCTTTTTTCGATATATTCTCTCGGCGTATCATCAAATTTGAAGGGCTTGCTTTTCATTTCTCCTTCACAAAACTATTCACAGGGGGAAATCGGTATTTCTTTCATTATAATTATGTGAAGTTCTCATAGAAATGCGTTTAATAATATAGAATATTTAGTATTATGATTACTTATATGGGTTTTCCGCCGAGATAAGGAGGTTTTCTTACATGGAGGATCAAAGTGTGGATTTTATATATATTTTCGTAGTGTGTATCGTAGCACATCACGTTTGACGATAGTGGTGTTGGTGTAGCGAGAGTGAGCATGTTAGCTGAAAATCAATGCGAATAAATAGGAACAAACGGTGATATAGAGTAACCCTCACTCTTTTTTCCCGGATCTTTCATTGTGGCACAAATTGAAAAAAAATTATTACGTAAGTTTTCAGCTCACTACTACTATTGGTATTATATAGGGGATTGTAATTTTGGTAGTTTTTCGCTTTCCAAAGAGTAAGTGGAAGGGAAAAATCTGGTATTGAAGGGTGAAGGACGTAATATAATACAGATTTTCATATAAACATGGATGCGGGCAAATAAATTAGATGACAGACAAAAGTGTGTGACTGCATGTGTAGTAGTATGTGTTGAGTGTGCCAAGCTGGCCGTGAGTGAAGATGAATGTTGGATGATGATGACAGTATATGTGCCCACATGCTTTGAAGGTGATGTTTGTGCAGCCCTATCAAATTCAATATTAGCTTTCTTATGAAAAGGGGTTGGACCCTCGAACTTGTTCGGTGAAGTTGTATTCACTCTGAGTAATTGGGTAGCTCAGAGGACTTCCTTTTCATTTCGTGGGGTCGCTAGTTAGCTGCTCTGATCTCTTCCAGGCCTATTCATAGAAAATAAAATTGAATAGGAAAGGCCGTCCCCTCACGGTCATAATAAACTGTTGTTGTTGATATTGCTTATTGTATGTGAGAAGGAACGTGTAATAATGAGGAGCGAGCGATTTCCTAAACTGCCATGAAATGAACTGACGGACATGGTGGAGCAGCTTTGTGGCTGTGCTGTGCGATTGACTGTCTAATAATAATGAGCCGAAATAATAATGCTTTTTATAGTAACAGCGATTACGGACTTTTCATGTGAAAAGTCTATATCAGCCACTAGCCCAGAAATAAGAAATGTAGAAAGGAAATGCTCAGAAGAAAAAACTTGAAGCAAAAAGTAAAGGGCGCATTTTATTAAGACGCTGATTAAATTTTAGACTAGGTATATTAGATAAAAAAGACATTTATAGAATAGGACAACATCTTAAGTAATGAGATTTTGATGCGCAATGAAGTGATTCAAAGCGTGAGCCTTTTATAGCAAAAGCGGTGAGAGTGAGCAGTGCAAGGGGCCTATAATTTGTGAGGCTATTAAGTTTTTTTGAGTAGTTTGAAGACTTTGCCTATGCTGGACTTTAAAAGATTTATAACAACGTGTTGTGAGACCGTTTACGGAAAGTTTTAATTCTGAATACTTACTTTTTGCATCTCGCATATAATAATGTTAGGAAGAAGATTTTAAAAATCTAGAATTGAAATCCATGCAAAAACAGTTTGTAGCAATCCTTTAAAAGTTTTGCTTAAAAACGTAGGTAAATAAAGCTAGAGCAGAAACTAGCACATACGCCATTAGTACTTCAGTTGAAATCTTACATTTGGCAGACTAAATCGTAAAATTAAAGGATATTTGCTAATCTGACTTTTAGCTGTTAAAACTCTATAAAAGCTATAAAATAACTTACAAAGTATCGTTTGAAAAACAAGGATTTTATTTGATTGATCTCGCAAAGATTGTTTGAAAGCCTAATATCGAAAATTTAGGTCTCTCAATTTATCGTAGTTAATTAAGTACCTTGCAGTGACAGTTGACATTATACTATATTTGTATACGTGAGCACTCATTTCATATTAAAAAATTAAATTAGTTATTTCATATCCACTAGATATAGAGAATAAACTATTTCTGCATATCCCTGTACAGTTCCAACTGTATGACCAAGTTATTAAAGTTGGAACTGTGGTTTTAGGCAGGGCTGTTTATGGAAGTCATTCCACTAAAAGCCAAAAGCTGTAATCGCTTACATTAAAGAAGGTGGAATCTTAAACTGGTTGGAAGTTCCCCGATCTGCAGATAAGAAAACAATAGTATCTGCATAATCAGATAAGGAAACAATAGCATTTGCATAATATTATGATTTGGATATGAAATCTCAAAAGGATTTCAGGTGCAAATCATCATAATATGCAGATGCTATTGTTTTCTTATCTGCAGATCGGTGAACTTCCAACCAGTTTAAGATTCCACCCGCTTTACTTTAATGTGCATTTGACAACTTTTGTTTGAAATTTCTTAATACTGGTCACTTGGTCACCATTCACCAACTAATACTAATTGTCAATTGATAGGAAACAAAAAATGACGAAACAAGCTTTTGTAATTTTTCGTAAATCAATTCCAATTCATTGTGTTTAAAAATTCCAAGTTCTTGCAATATTGTATGGACAGCTTTGCATTAGTATAAATGTATTACATTTGATAGGAATTACAATAATTAACATGGAGTTAATTTTATTTAAATTTCAGAACGAGTCGAAAAAATGAATGCGGAAATAGACCAGCGGAATGAAGATGCTGTTAAAGCTGCAATGGAGGAAGAGATGAAAAGGCAGAAAATGCAACAGGACGCTAAAATGAGCCCGTCAAAGCCCGCACAGTCTTCAAATGTGCAGATGGGTAAGTTTAATTTACGTTTTGAAAATAGTAAATTGCAAAACTAACTACCTACGAGGTTTGTACAGTCGCAAATTACTTTTTGCGGGTGTACACATATTTTTTTCGTCGTAGCAGTAAAATAACTGCTAATAGGTATTTCCAAAATAGGGGGCGAAAGAAAGATACAGAAAGCGCTATAGTTATATAGTCTTTTCATTAGCGGAGCTTATGTATGTTGATTTGGTGATTATTTCGCCTGATGTGAGTTTGGAATTGAAAAGAGATGATGAAAGAGGAGAAAGATTTTGTCAACCAGTCTGGCAGATACCCCCTTTGTTGTTAGATGTTAGGTTTCATTTCGCAGCGACAGGCGAAAGAGAGAGGGAGAAAGAGGGGAGTTAGAAAGGGGGAAAAAATAGGGAGAGGCATGTGTATGCCTCTGTGTGAGTCTGTGCTCGTCAGGGTTCTCATTTATAGAATGAGGGAGTGTATTATAGACGTCGATTACTATTTTGATGAAAAGAGCTGAGCTTTTGCTCACGTACACGTTTCCTTGTAGTTAAGAAAAACGGAACGACTAAACCTCTGATGCGAGTGTGGAATGTGGTTTTTATCCCCAGTGACTGTATTTCTTTCCCTTTTCACTTTTAGTCATCCAAAAGCATGATATTATGCACATGAAAATGAGTAGAGAAAAGAAAAGACGAGAGAAATCCTTTGATGTCAAATACAGTGGTTCATAGAGCGAAAGAGAGAGAATGGATAGCTGGGCTGTGTGAGTGAGAGAAGCCCTTTAGCTATACTTGTCTTCCTTTCCCCAAAAGCTGTGTAACCTCTCTTCACTTCTATTCTCCATTTCAGTCTTTTCAAGTAATCTAAAAAAAAATATGGTATGCTTGGTTTCCGATGCTTATCGCTCTACTATTCTAAATCGCTATGGATGTATTTCTTTTTAAAAAAAAACCTTTCGCCTTATATATATATATTTGTAGATATTTCGGCTTAACTGTGAATTATTTTTTTGGGGGAACTGTGTATCCGCTTCATTCTATTTAAATGTCTCCTTTCCTGTTGCGGTGATACTCTGGAAAGTTGTTACTTGTTGGGAAGGGATGGGAATGTATTATTTCAAAATGCACATTAGCACAAAACAGATCATGCAAAGGTAGTGAAGGAAAAGAGTAATGAAAATGAAAAGAATGACTTCTGCGATTGTGTAATGTACAATTTTTTTTATTTTGCAGTGTTTTGCGCCATGCACTAGCTCAACTTTTTTCAGAAATGATTAAAGCGAAAAAAAAAGAACTTCATAATAAAAAATAAATCCCTTCTTTCCTCCCTTGACGGGGCTGATCCCCTTCTTAAAACAAGTTTCGTTATGATATTAAGTAGGTATATACGAGTGATAGGAGTGGGATGATGATGTACGTTTATGAAAAATGGTGGTGATAGGAGGCAAAAGGAAATGTAAGTGTGTGGAGTAAAACATGTTGGAAAGTTTCTTTTATACTGACGAAGGACAGAAAATACTGAAGAGGACTTTGACGTAATAATACGTATTTCACCGCTTGACTCTGACAGCTTTTTTCTCGGTCGAACGAGTCCTCCTCCTTTTGCATTCAGTGATATGTGAAGAAAATTGACGGGTTTAATTCTCTCCCTGGATGATTCTCTCCAGTTAGGCTTTTCCCCTAGTAAGTCTTTCACTGCTTTTCCTACCTCCCATTCTACTCCTCATCATCGTCGTCCCTTCACAGCGAAACAAGTTTTGTGAGCTCCTTTGTACGAGCACTGAATAGAGGAGTGAAGTAGAGAGGGAGAAAGTGAAAAAAATGAGAGTGACGAGAGGCGAACCAATCTCCGGAGTCTGGTGGGGTTCCTCAGTCTAATTTTCTGGGATGGTGGAAGACTTTTGTAGACTTTTGCTTAGATATTTTCACAGTGCGTGTTTACGACAACGGCGATGTTGTGGTGATGTGATGGATGGATTACTTGGCTTGTTTAATTCACCGACCGTATAGGATGAGTGACTTTTCGTTGTGTACTTGTAGGGTGTACATACGTGGAATAATGCCAGTAGTAAGTTTTCACTTTAGAAGGAATTGTTTGCTGGTAGTTTCTCTGCTGCTTGATGGATAATTGCGAAACTTTTTTTCATTATGTTGATGGGTATTTATACGCATTAAAAGTTTTGATTTTCTCGTGGTAACTGCTGAAAGGGTATTATGGGATGAACTGCTGAAAAATTTCACACTGGAGGGCTGGTATGAATTAGGAAAAGGATGCTCCAGCTGACTAAGAAAATTTTGTTCATTAAATGTAATGATCCATTTTATTTTGATGGGCTGAGATTCTAGAGGAAATTGGAGGATGAGCAGCTTTGATCTACTGAAAGAAAAGCTAAAATGTAGCGAACGGTGGAATATTTGCTACCGGAAAATTAAAGAGGAGCACACGTATAGAAATGGATTAGTAATTGCGCTGAAAGGTTTCGTGTAATCGCGATGGCTGGTACGTATTGAGTGTGTAAAGTTTTAAAATTGGACAGATGAAATTCTAGAGTGGCTCTAGGCATTAGGGGTGTATTTATGAAAGTATTAAATATTTTTCATCTTGGAAAATTGTCCGTAACTATTCGTTCACATGTAGATTTATCTCAAATTTATAGTCACGGTGTAATTGTGTGTATTAAAATAATATCAGCTAGTAAGGGTAGTTTTTTGCAACACAAAAAATCTGCTCCAGATCGCATGCCGAATGAGACAAAGTACTTTAATCACATTGCCCCAGCTGTACTGCTTACACTAATGCTCCTTCAAGTTGTGTGTAATTTTTATTTTGTCTACTGTTTGATCTACAGCTGCAAGTGCCTCAATGGAGGGCTCGGATTCTTCTTTTGATATCTCATTTGGTAAGGAGGATTCAATGGCACCTCCAGTCTATGATGTTACAGATGACGAGGACGACGATTTCAAGCCTACAAAACGTTCTCGATTGTCTTCCACATTAAATTCCGTAAGAAAATTCCCTTATTAAAAATTGTTCAGTTTTTTGTTAAAGCGCTTGAAGGGTCCTGGAGCTATGTAGGGTATGGCAGCGAGATTCTTAAACAAGATTTTGTTGTTTCTCAAATAGAGGAAGAATACATCAACTTTATCTGATTCAAGTATTAGTTTCGATAATACAAAAGAGAATTCCAGAACGAAGGAAGAAACTCAGCAAGGAAATGCAGAGGAAGAGAGCCCTTACTTTGTTCCTTGTGAAAAGAAGCTTACGTAAGTAACATTTTGAAGTGGTTGTTTGATGTATGAATGAAGTACAAATCGGTTTCTGTGAACTTGCTCTTAAGTAGAAAGTTAAAATTTCAATTATCAATTCACAGCGTCCCGAAAATATTTTTTGGGACTAGGACTCACAAGCAAATCGCTCAAATAACGAGGGAGCTTAGGAAGACTGGATACAAAAATGTTAGGTGAGTGAAAGTATAGTAGTTCTTGGCTACTTTATAAATCATAACTACAATTACCTATGCTAATACAAATATAGTTTAGAGCTAAAGTTAAATGCTGACAGTGCTAGTAAACTGATATGTAGAAATGGTATTAATAGCTAGCGAGTCCACTCCGTTGCTATCTTTCTTGACGGTTTGTCTAAAATAAAGAAGGCTTTGTGAAGATGCACGGTCACACATAGAAAAACCCACAGAGCAGCATTTTTTAAGTGTTTTGTGACAATCTTGATCCTTTCTGCGGAGGGCAAATAGAAAACATTTGATTTTATTTATTGTTGTTTTAGAGCAGATGCTTTTCTCATAAAGCAGCCTTGTGTTTTTCAGTGTTTTATCTTGCCGATTATGCCCGGCAGCTAAGCATACCCAACAAAAACAAAGAGACGGGAGCATAATATATAAAATGAAGTTGTACTCGCATTGTTCAGAGCGAAAAGGTATTTTCCTTTTGGCTGAGTGCCCTGCAAATACATAATATTCACATGAGTCCCTGGAATCCTCTGAACTGAAAGGAGAAGTACGACGTAAAAGGTGCGCTATTGGAATCATGAGCTGAAGTTTATTACTTGTGGGGAATCAGTTTCATGCGGCCGAATTTATTATATTTGCAGTAGAGGAGCAACGTGTTGAAAGACTAAAGTCCTCTTGAAAGTAGTCCTTTTATTGTGCTATCGCATCCTGATGTCTTTTCCCAGAAAAATGGGCCTTGTCGCTCCATTGCTATATTTGGCAATTTGATGTTTCCTGGAACTGGATGTAATAAAGGGCTGGAATTTAGTTTACATTGCAACTGCTAGTTATAAGAGTAAAGGGAGAAGGTTAGGTCAAAAGTCATGGCTAAGCCATACCATACGATTATCACTTGAATATGTCTTTACTCAGCAGTTCAAATGTGATATAGTTATATTAGTTATACAAGATTTATGTATTACATGACTGATGAAAAATAGACAAAAAAGTATGAAAAATGAAGCAGCTAAAGCTTTATATCTACATATGTTGTGATGCAGTTTAGTAATTGATAGTGTATAGTGTTTATGCGGAATTAAAATGAGTCTATCTAAATCTCACTGCTACTAGTAGTGCATGGTTTTACTGGCGTAATACAAAAATATAGTCGACTACGACTAACTTAAACAGCAACTAACAACGAAGGGGATGGGGATGTTGCAAGCTGCAATAAGTAAATCCGGTATTATGCACAAACCTACTCTAATACTTTGTGGAACGACGGACTACATAATATTTTGATACTTTCATTTTCACTATGAATTTTTTACACAAGGATCAAAACCGATTCATTTCGAGTAGAGGGGAAAAGGGAAATAATGTCTCTTGAGGGAACAATGTCCTCCCTCTCATCGAAAAGCGAAAGACTTCCGCTTGAAAGGTCTTTGCTGTGGTTTAAGCAAAAGCTATGATATGATTACAACAGACTATGAAAGGCGATATAATTATACGAGTTGTTAAAAGGGAGGATGATATGGAGAGTGTAGGGGTGAATATTCATGTTAATTTAGTCTGACTCATCATCAACTACTTTTTTTGAATAGCTCAGTGTAGTGGATGAAGGGAGACTGGGGAGAGGCTGGCAGGAGCATTAAGTCTCTGCACTGATGAGTTTTCAAGAGTATGATTGTGCATCCTCTAAGATGTGTAAGTAAGAAAGGGTATTCAGGGGAAATATGAAAAGTTCGTGATTTTGTGTGAGGGTTTCAAATGAAGATGATGATTTTTCGTAAAATCCCTTTCATTTCGAGTGGTACTGAGGAGGGACATTTTTTCTCTGATGAGGATGCCTTTGAAAGCAGTGAGCCATGTTAGGATATCAACTATGCATTTTTTATCTCCCTTGTAGGGAAATAGTTGATGACTGCTTTGAAGTAGTGCATGAAAAATTCACTAGTTTATTGGAGTGGAGGAGATAAAAAGAGAGAAAAACTCAGAAACTGTTCTCACTTTTAGTTAACTGAATAGTCTCTTTTACAATTAAGTGTAACTTGATAGTTTGGAGCACTCAGGAGACCCATAAATTAATTAATAAGGTTATTCAATTATAAACTAGCAGAATGAGACTTGTGAATAGTATAATGATTTTTAAAAGCACAGCTTTCTATGTTTGGTGTTATCGCGACTATTGGAGCACAGGTGGATGTGAATGAGACAAAAATTTAGGGATAAAAAATATAATGAAACCTGTGTAAAACGTTGGAAAAACCGATATTAGAATGCAGGATAAGAACGAATTCCGCGGGGATACCAATATACAAGCGCAAAGTACAGAATCTAAAAAAGTTATTTATATTTGAGCAAGGGGACTTGCTATTTGTTATGGAAGAATACGTAACGAGAGGACCACCGTGTGGATTTACGGATTGTGAGATTATAAATTTTCGTGCTGGGAAGTTCCCCTCCTCTTTTATAGGACAATTTTCGCTTCGATGACTGCAGATAAAAGTTTTGTGGAGAGCGGAGCATGCCAAATAACTCTATGCTTTAAGTCTGTGCCTATGACAATTTTATGGAACGGAAAGTTGCTGACTGTTTGCTATTGATGGGATGTGGGATTTAGGGACCCTTGATGGGACACACGCCTTGTAAAGTATGCTAGGATTTCATGTCATGCAGTAAATTAATTTTAGGGAGCTTTGAATTAATTGCGGCTTAATTCTTTCCAGTGGGGAAAACTCTATAAATCCATTCGGATGAAAAAAAAAGTTTTAATTAGTGGTAAAATGCATGCATCATCAATTCGCAGAAATTTCATCAGCAAATTTATTGAAGCGATGAACTTAACAGGATTCATATTTCGCTAACATTATATCTTTTTAGTAACTAAGTAATTTTTGGGACTATTTTGCAGATCTGTTGTTTTAGCGAGTCGCGACCATACTTGTATCAATCCAGTTGTTGAAAAACATCCTAACAAAAATGAGGCTTGTCGGGAATTGATTCAGGACGTCAGAAGGACGGTAAGAGAAGTGGATATTTATAATAGTCAAGGTTAGGTAAAGTGTAACCTGTTATAAGTAATTAAAATATGTATACTCTATGCAATGCTGCTTTCCGTAGGGAAATGGATGTTTGTGGCATGCGGGAGCAAAGAAATTGGCAAGCTTTCCTGTCTTGAGTAACGTTGGGCCTTGAACTTGGCTATGATTTGGAAGATCTTGTACAAATTGGGCGAAAAGTAAGAAATGTTTTTGTTAAGTGAGATTAAATGTACTTTAAAGTAGTAAAAGGTGCAATAATAATGTAATAATTTAAATTTGTATCTGGTTTTAGTATAAAGGATGTCCATATTATATGAGCCGATTCCTAATGGCAAATGCGGATATTATATTCTGTCCATACAACTACATGATAGATCCATCTATCCGAAAAACTGTAAGACTAACAAACGTATCAAAAGAATGTGATGCAGGCAATGTGTGAACTTTGATGACTAATATTTTTCAAAANTTTCAAAAATTTACTTAAAGATGAATTTAGAGCTGAATGATCATGTCCTGATATTCGATGAAGCTCATAACATGGAGGACGCTGCTAGAGAAGCTTCGGGTTTTTCTTTAAAACAGGATGAAATACAACATGCAATGCAAGACTGTGAAAAAAGCGGCAGAGGTGGGATGGAACCGTACGCTCACTCAGAAATTGTAATTACAATAATTTAAGCTATATTAGTCACCCAAGTCAGTCTATTAATTGACCAAAACTAATTGGTGATTAGAATTAAAACGAAAATGTCTTTTGTATGTAGGCGAACATGCTGTCACTTTTATCTCAGTGGATGGATAATCAGGTTCCAGGATTACAAGAAAAAACATTCTCAGTTTCAGGAAAATGCTGGAAAGGAACAGAATTTCTTGGTGCTTCAGATGCCTTTGGGCTAACAGAAGAGAAATTCAAGAATTTTTTGGTAAACGTTTTATTTATGATATATAATATATACTTTACGACAATAATTATATACTTTTTAAATAGTTATTAATATTCATTTGTTTTCTGCTCTCGTCTAGACCTACTTTGAAGCTGTGAAAGTACAACGTGACAAGATGCTAGAGACTCTAATGGAGCGTGGTAGTCGGATTCAGGATGAGAAGCCAATGATTAGCAATCAAACAATAAGCGTTATTGAGAATGTTCTGAAATTATTTTTTGATCTTAGTCGTGACAGTGGGCGTTTTAGAGATGATTTTATAATAGCAATGTCAAGGGACACCGTTCGTCAACGCAGAGATGGAAATGCTGGTCCCTTTCGAAATATGCAAGTGCTGAGTTTACATCTGTGGTGTTTAAATCCGGCTGTTGCATTCCAGGTTTGCTTTATCTTATAAATAGTCCGTTATCGATGCACGACATTGTTATAAGTAAATACTATGACTGTATTTCCGATTTTCGCTTTCTTCTGTAGAGTCTCACGCAGATGGCCCATTTGTTTGAATTATAGCACATGTTATTAATAATTCTTACGTATATGCGATTTTTAATTTGCTTATTTATCTCACGGATTGTATTTAAAACTAACTTTAGGTGTGGGCGTCCGTAATTGCAAGTGGTCCAAATGGTGTCAATCTGAATGGGTCATACCAAAATGTGGTGCAGTTTCAATACCAAGATGAATTAGGATTGATTGTGCTTAGAGTTTGCGAAATAATGCCGCATGGTGTTCTCTGCTTTTTTCCTTCATATAGAATGCTGGAAAATATGAGAGATAGGTAATTTAAAAGTAAAAAAAATCTAAATTACCAATGTTGCATAACTGTTCAATGTACATAACCAAAGTACATTTTATATTTTAGATGGAACCAAACAGGTTTACTTGATCGCATCGGCAGCACTAAAACAATTGTGTTTGAACCGAGATCAGGACCTGATATGTTTCAGGAGGCTATGGACACTTTTTACGACTCTATAAAGAAATCTTCTATGAATGGCGGGGTACTGCAATCATAATCCGAAGTAGCTGAATTTTAACCTGGAGCATTATTCTTTACACTGAAATATTACACTTTTCACTTATGCTTGTTTTCAGAGGGGCCCAATAACAGGAGCATTGTTTCTGGCTGTCTGTCGTGGAAAAGTTAGCGAAGGTTTAGATTTTGCTGATAATAATGCTCGGGCTGTAATTTGTGTACGTCAATACAATACCACATTATATTGTTTATTAGTTTGACTTTAAATTTTTAAGGAAAATACTGTTAGATTTAGATAATAATATTATCATGTTCCTTAATTTTATGTTTAGGTTGGAATTCCTTTTCCTAATATAAAGGATATGCAAGTTGAAATGAAACGGGAGTACAACACCAAGCATGTATCCCGAGGCCTTTTAAATGGAGGTGCTTGGTATGAAATTCAAGCATTCCGGTAAGTTTTCACACCTGAGAGTACAACTACTAAGGCCTTAAAAATATGATTTGCATGACATTGCGAATTAATATGTTACTACAGGGCCTTAAATCAGGCTTTGGGACGGTGCATACGTCATAGAAATGACTGGGGTGCAATCTTGCTTGTTGACGATAGATATACCCGCACTCCGCGCTATCAGCAATCTCTATCAAAGTGGATTCGTAATTCAGTAATATAAATATAATATAATACACACAGTTAATTTCTATTTCACGATAGAGTATAGAAATTTGAATGAAATAAAATTTTAACATTTTAATTTTCAAAAAAATAATAGGTCAAAAGTTTCCCAAATTGGAACGCCTTGGAAGAAAGCGTTACACAGTTCAGGGACAACATGGGATCTCACCCTTCATTCGCCTGTGAAACTAGTGCCATGGAAATTGACACTCGAGAAGAACAAAATGAGAACGTTAATGACTCCCGGATTGGTATGACGAATAAAGGTCATGGTAGCATGGGTTTTTCTGGCAAAGCAAGTTCTGCTCAAAGTGTTCCTTTTGCCGATAGTTACAGCAGTGGTGGCAATTTTGACGGCGATTTTGATACAATGCCTGAGAAAGATGCTCAATCTGTAGAGGAGTCTGTTGATAAGTCACCATCATTCTTAGGTAGTAGCCATCTTAATTATGAATCTACTAAAGGACCTAATACCGCCACTCCAGTTAGTATATTTGGTGCAAAGTCTCGCAGGTTTGGTGTAAATGAAAAATCGTCACCGACAACAAGTAAAATTGGACAATTATTTGCCAACCAATTAAAAAAAGCTAAATTAGAGAAACAAAATGTGACAGAATTTTGCCTTCCAAGTAATGAAACATTATCTGAGAGCTCACTTAGCCAGACCTCTAATTCTAATGCTAAGCGTCCAAGAAATAAAAAATTAAAATTGTAAAAACTGTTGATCGAGATATCCTCCATTTTTGAAATTGTTAAAACCTGTCAAAATCAAACTTCATATTTGTTATGTAATGTAAGTGAAAAACGTTACTTTTAATTTACCGGTAAACTTGTTATTATTGACTGTTTCAGAGAAAAAGAGCGAACTGTAACGTGGAGTGCTTCAGCAAGTTCAAACTAACGATTTTGTGTGTTCGCCATTACAATTGTCATAAACGGGTAATAAATGAATTGACTGAATAAATTTTGTCGTTAATATAAAAAGAAGCACATTTGGAAATTTGCAGTTATTTTAACATTTCTGAAAACTACATCAGATATATTCAGATCAGTGGTATCAAA
>JAHZND010003426.1:0-10338 GCA_027744115.1 Acrocyrtus sp. NNG-2020 | reverse complement strand
AAAAAAAATTATCGCATATGGATTTCAATATTGAAGGAAAACTTGGACAAAAGCGACAAAAAGCTGCCGCACGTGCAACTGACGCAGCAAAGAGAAGTAATAACCTTCAAATAGAGCTTCTCCTCTGCTCCTCACGTTTCTGTTAATTACAGAAAAGGCTTTACAAAAAGTCCTTGCATTGTATGAAATGCGGCAGGGACGGTGTAGTTAATTGTGCGATATTTATTCTATTCCCTTTCGATTAGACGCTATGTTCTGGACAGGGTTATCGAATCAACAGCTACTAACTTCAGTTATTGACTCTCATGGACAAGCCATTACCATAATGGTTTCCGATTAAAATGTCAGCCTGAATAAAATGTAGTCTCTATAATTCACTGTTTCTAGTAAACAACTTTTTTTTTCTCTGGAGAAGACAAGGCAAAAAGATAGATACAGCCGGCATCCTTGTAAATATACAAGAGAAAATCGAATTTTCGGACTTGCTGATTAGATAACGAGATTTTTCCTTCACGTTAAAAGTGTGTCAGTTAGTGTACCTATCCTCTATTGTAGCCGTAATTCTTTTTTTTTTTGAGGAATTACCTTTCCCGTGGTAGTATACTTCCATGTAGGCGGATCAATAGTCATTAGAAGGCTATCAGAAAGTTTTGGACATGTTTGCTTAACCAAATTCTGATTTATTCATAACTTTTTCAGTTTTTGCTGTTTCTTGCATGTCTTGAGTCTTCCCAACATGAAAATCAATTATGTAAGAAAAAAAGCTTACAGGGTCGGACTCGAGTCGTAGGTGGCTCGTGGCTATAGCAGTATATTATTATTTTCAATGGAAGTTTTATTCTAAAAATAAAATGATTCGCGCAGAGTCTTTTATGTCTAATAATAAAAAGGGGTATTGTTTGCATATGAACGTGTAGGAGGATGTTAAACACAGGCTTAGCAGTAAATCGGATTAAGTCAAAGAAAAATACAAGATGTTTTTTAAATGGCTGTTCAAATTTGCTTCAAATGGGAGATTGTATTTGTATATTTGTTCATGACTTTGTTCTTTTTGAAACAGAAGCTAACACTGGAAAGACGAGAAGCTGGAACTACTAGCTAAACAGCTACTTACTACTCAACGCTGTCTTGCTTTTGAAGGAAAACTTTTGCAGAGTCCAGAAATCTCGGAGTGATTCATCGATTTTTACCCCTTTTCTGTTCTTTGGTTGCTTGCAAATCTATCAAAACGGGGTCTCAATTTGGTAGTCACGATCATCCACGCCACGGTGGGCTTACTGCACGTGGTAAGTGCAGCAAAATTTTACTTTCTCAAGTTTGTTGACATTTATCCCTTTTCACATAGTTTTGCATTTTATTTTCGACTTAGCGTTCTCATATATGAGTTGAGTTCCAGTAAACCTGTAATTCTGCACCAGTTGGCACAGTAGAAAATCCACTTTTGACTTTTTGCTATTTGTCCCTATTTGCAATAAGCATGGTCACGGTCTTCATACCCGAATAGGATAAGTGGAACTGCTTTACTGTAATCGATATTGATTTCGTATAAATGTAAAAAGCCAATCCTTTTTATTTCCAATTCCCTATACACATATTGGTATCGATAGCCATTTGTAAAATTGACAGAAATACGAAGAAAACAGAAACAACAGTTTCCCGCATGAAAAATTTTATTTTGCAGGTGCGCTAATATTGGCTTCAAAATCAATGCGAAAATATTAATGCTTTGCGGGCATGTCTCCATTTCCCATTTCAATACTTTCTTCTTAAGCTACATACGCTGACTCCTTTATTACTGCCAAACTTTGACAATTTTTTTTTCTTAACGCTTTTTACCTTTTCATCACAATTGCCTCTGACAAGCGACGTGTGTTGATGGATTAGGTAGGAGGACATGCGTGGAAAACTTTTTTTTTGTAGTTTTGTACTTGATGGTAACTGTCAAGTAGTAGCACTTACATACGGTCACACCAGCTACATTTACACTTAGCGAATATTTGTAGTGATAGGAAAATGTCGCCTGTAATGCTACCTTCATTTTCTGGGCCAATATTGACAAATGCCACAAAAAAAGTGCTCTCACATAACCACAAGACGTACTAGGAAAGGAGGAAGGTCACAACGTGTACCCTATACGCTTCATAAAAGTTTTGGAATTCCAAATGGGAAATATTCTCCGTGCATACTGTTCACTACTGTCACAAAAATCTACTGATACATGTTGCAATGTCCACAATCATACCACAAAAATATTTTTTCTGAGATCGTGTTAAAAACCTTTTTTTCCGTACCACACCCCATCTAAAAATACAACAGTGGAGCAATCGCATATCAGCAAAATTATCAAGCAAAATTAACTTGCACTGAAGGTTAAATTTAAATGCATTTCATGCTTAAGCTTTGCAATACAAAATCAATTTGCTTTTTCGTGCCATCTGCTTATGCAATTAAAGTGGGTAATGGTAATAGCTTCAAAAAATGAGCTTCAGAATTACGCAGAGTGCAACTCCGAATATTTAATAGTGTTTACTACTCACTCGCACCTTTCACCGTTGTGATAATATCCCATTAGAAATTCAACCCTTTAATTTGCTCTTGTAATGTGTCAACTGCACGCTCCCATTTCCTACTTTTCCTTCGCATAAATATTTGTGCAACACTTTCTGCGTCTCATATTTCAGCCAGACTTGGGGAAATAGCTTTGCTACTTGCTACACAAAGCAAAAAAAATATCGATTGTTTAGCGCTTATCATTCACTATCGTGGAATTTATAGCTTGTCTTCCCCTCCACTCTCCACTCTCCACGAAAATTCTATTTGCACAAGTGAGTTAGTCACATGCTCCAAAGCATGACAGTGACTTAGGCTCATCCACTTTCTTAAATCGGTGCATAAAAATTATGCTCTGTTTCCCCAGCGAGCTATACCTAATTCAGGAACTTCCTTATCTGCTGGTTCAGTGCCTCGTTTCGTTTTCAATCTCATTAATTATTCATCGACCATAAAGAGTCACTTAGTAATTCCATTCTCCCTCAATCCAATTTTTGCCATCCAGTTTCGACTAGCATTGTCCAAGGCACTCAACCTTGGATACTGTATCCCCGTACTTTTTTTTCATGACAAAAGGAACTCTCCAGGCTAGAGCATTATCCCAGCTCCATTTTGTCCGTTGCAAAAAACCTGCAAAGGAAATCCAATATATTTTGCAGCAGAAGCCGCAGTAAAGCTCATTCAGGCAAAGATGGCAGTTTCTTTTTGCCATTTCAAAACATAATTTAGTCATATCTCCTTCCCAGTTTAGAACTCAATTCTAAGCAGTTCTAGTCCAGTCATTGTGCCAGAATAGAAATTTGATATTAATAGAAAACTAAAGCTTTCATTAGGTTTTATCCCCAAGTCTAAAATGGAACCGTATTCATAATGCATTATCGTATACGTAGTTCCAAGTTAACCATTTAGGTATTCTCCTCAACCAATTCTTCTTCTGGTTTCTGGTCAGCTTCTAAATTTAGCTGGTTCAAGTATATAAGAATCATCGGATTGTACAAACATAATGCATTTTATTTCTCCTTTCTTCACCCACACATTGTGGTGTTAATCTCGACTGAATTACTCATTCATTCAACTTTTAGCATAAAACAGACTTCTTCATTTCAGTGATGTGTTAAACGCATGCAATTTTATCAGCCACTCATCCGGTTCACTGTTACTGTTACCAAATATTTATATCTATCGCTGACGTTCGGAAAAGGAGTATTGTTTCTACTTGGAAATTGGAGTAATGCATATCATATTACAAATTTTTTTTAGGCATTTTATTGACATGAGCTCTCTTGAGCTTCACGTCCACATGTCATGCATTATACAATTATTTCATTAAGAGTAGCTAAATAAAAAATCAGTGATAGGATGGCGCGCTATATCAACAGACTGCAATAAAAAACTTCTACCTATGAGGAATATTTTCATTCATGAGCAAGTCACTGACATGCACGCTGACTGACATGCACTTGTTAGAATTTAGGCTACGTTGCCCATTTTTCTTTCTCCGATAAAAGAGGAATAGCCACTTCTCGCAAGCACTTAAAGACCAACCGGAAACCTTGTGGTGCCACAAATATTGCATTGGGGACTTTCCATTATTTATTATTTATCTTGTTGATAGACAACAAAGCACTTACTGCTTCCTCACTTCACTTAAAAATGTATAGAAAACTGCAATAAAAATCATTTTTGTATGCTTCTCTCGCAAAAGACAAACAAAAGTTGCGTTGCATGCTAAACAGTAGCAAAGCAAACTGTCATGTTGTGTACATAAGAAATTAATTGCTATCATTACTATTCCTCGTCCTATACGAACTGCCCATCAGATAATAATTGTTATTGACTAATAAATTATTATAATTTTCATTGCAACTATCTTAATTTCTTCCAAAGTGGAGTTAAAGTGTGCTCTGACTGATTAATCAGTAGGACAATTTATGGGGTAATATGAGTTAGGTATGTAAGCTTAGGTTGTTTTGTATATGTTGTGATTGGTTCGTAGCACGGATTGAGATCGAGATCGTGAGAAAAAGCTAAACTATAATTTTCTGGGGATTAGTGAGTAACTGCGCAATTTTTAATTATGTATTTCCCACTTCATTAACCCGAAAAATATCTGTATTTAAAGGCACGGAAAAGCTAAATGTCTTCATCGCGCATCGTCGAAATCAACTTCATTAAAATATTGTGCAATTTGCCAATTTTGCCATTAAAATATTTTCGCACTTCATTTTCCTTCCAATTGAAAATTGCGTAAGTTTGGAATGCAAAACATATACTAGTTAAATTATTCTCAGAAAGCTGTTTAGCACGTTCAAGTGTAAAAAAACAAATACAAAAAAGCAACATAGTCACGCCATTCTTATGCTCTGACAGAAGTAAAATGTTTTAACGAACCATTAAACATTTTTCAATTTTTTGAATCACTTTGCGACTAAGCAGAAATTAGTCACACTTCAAAATCGCCATTTTGCATCTATCAAAATCAAAGTTAAGACAAAAGACCACTTCTTATGTCCAAAAATGGGTACAGAACTGAATTGTTTCAAACATCATGGTCACGTAAACTGCTCTCCCTTGGATAGTCTAATTACATGACAGACTTTTTTTAGAAACAATGCCTAGAAAAAATCCCATGAAGGTTATAACTTTGAAAGCGATTATTACGTCTGGAAAGTATCAGAGAAAGGACATCATATAGGTAACGGCCTGTTGCATAATCCATTAGTACGTGGAATATGATGCATTTCAATAAATCCCCAAAAAAAATTCTAAAAGAGGTAGGAAGAGAGTATAACGTCATCACACTAAGTCTTTTTCTGAAGCCATTAAGTCGTTTTTTTTGTAGAACGAGTGGCATATTAATCTTGACTAAGGAGGCGTGAAGAGTCTCCGGTGACAATTATTCTGTAGTGGAGAGCCACATCAGAAAAATAAAGCAGTCATCGCTTAGCCTTTTTGTCTTTCCGAGAACATATGTGGGTACTCGGTAACTATTTTCCCAATGACAATCTTTTTTTATTGACGTAGCTGAAAGCACACTCATTCTTCACGGCTTTAAGTTTCACTTTCATATTTTTTTTCGAGTTTGTGAGTAAACATGGCTCGTAAAAATGTTTGTAGTAAATGAGCATGTGCACTTTTCTTCGGAGAAGGTCAAAACGGATGTTTTCCGCTTGAGCGTGTACACCTAAAAAAAGATGAACAAAGTAGAGGCAATCTCAATCTCGTGTACGGAAACTCGGAGTGATCAAAGCGAAATGTGATATAGCGATCCCAGATTTTTTTACGAGCTGAAACTACATACTCGGTTCTGTTCATAAAAGCGAAAAAAAGGGTGAGATGATCTTGTTGACTTCTAAAAGAAATAAAAACTGGCCAGTTCGCAGTCGTCGGGACTAGCGGTGTTTGTCGCAGCGCTGTAGTCACATTACAATCGGAGCTTTTCATGGGTTTAAGTAACATGATAGGTTTAAATTAAACAAAGAAAGACCAAACAAACACTTTTAACTTCGGCAACTTTATCCTATTTACCCGACCGGAGACTAGACGATACGTTGCAAAACTAATCGAAGAAAAGTGTTACAGTAAGATGGTTCCTGTCGCTGAAGGAAGACTACAAAAGGAGTCGTCAGATTTCCGAGAGGGCTCCGTAAACACTAGTAAAAGTGCTTATTTATATGATAATTTGCGTCGCAGATGCTAAACTCTCCGGAGCATTGTTTATGAACTGATTTTTTTTGTCGGGGAGCTGCTACTGGTCTTAAGGGGAATATTTGTGTCATCATGCAACTTCGTTTACAAAGAAATAGACTTCACACCTAGTTGGGTCTAATGTCCTTGGATATTCCTGAGAAAAAGTGGGGGAGAGAGACGTTGCGTTGTTGTGAGCGCTGGAAAATACGAACAAGTAAAAAAAGTGCTAAAAAGGTATTTAACAAAAAGAAAACTTGGAAAAGTGGATTGCGAAATGGCACATTCCGTCGTAGTGACTCAGCCAGTCTTTCATTTAAAATGTACATAGTAGCAAAAACAAGCGATTAGCGGTAATTATAAAGAAAAACTATTTCTAGCAATAAGTGAAACGAACCAGCTATAATTGTTTTCTGCACTGAAGTTCTCAGAAAGACTTTGATTTCGTGACTGTAAAAAGTAGGTACCTATATCTGTTGCGAAATCCTTTCAGACGACCTGGTTTATTGTGGTAGGCTTGTAATAGGAACGTCATTATAAACAATTATCAAATTATCGCGAAAACTGATTGGTTAAGGATAGAAATGGAAGATGATAAACTTCTTGCTGCTAAAGTAGAAGAGCCAAGTAATAATGAATTACTTTGTCTCAGCAGGGGTGAGAGCCTCTACTGTGACGGTTTGTTGGAAGAGGTGCGTACAGAATTGCTAATGAGATAAAAAAAACTAGGTACACGCTATCCGTAATATACCCCCACAAAACAGTGTCCGCCGGTGTGTATAATTTTGATTAATTAACAAGTGGAGATTAATGGTACGATGTTTATAGCTCTGAATTTAGGAGTACAAGGTCTTATTGGCAAAATCCACTTTTTCGCATACCGACATGACGTCCATCCTCCATCACAAGAAACTGATATGAGTAGAAGGGTATAGAAAAAGGATATTCATTCTGGAATTTTCCTGGACTGAATTAGTCTAGTTTAGTTTTGTATGCAAGTTGCTATGATTCTTAACACGATTGAGACAAGATGAAAAAATAATAATTGCCTTTTTGGGAGCGAATTTGTCAACTGTCGCAGCTCACGTGCAACATCAAATCTATTCAGTAATAATAATAGGTAGGTTATAAATAGATGACAGTAACAATAAGTTCTATAGTTAGCAGCTAGGTTAGCCTAATTAACAAAAATCAAGATGATACTGAACTGAAAATGACACGAATGGAGACTGCACCCAGAGTCTACATCCACGTCAGTTTCCACGAAACTCTGTGGCAAACATTTAGCCTTTAGGAATGTGGATGAAGTCACCTAAAGAAAAGTTTCTGGAAAGCACTGTAAGCAACAAAATGCAAGTAAGCTTTTAGCTCAAAACTACACCATTTTTAAATGCCTATTAAGTTCTACACGGCACATTTAATTTGACCCTGAGTGCATGCAAATTAAGTTAGATAATTATATAGATTGATTCATAGCTAGGAGTCCAGACATCAATTTCTTTTTGACAGGGAATAACTTTTATTAATAGAAAAAATGATTTAGATGACATCATGATGGCTGCATCAAACATCAATTTTTAGTTCACTCGTTACCACCAACTCAATTCACTCTTCGCTGATTTTTTTTAGCTTACTCCAATTCTAGTTCTCTGGAATTCCTATTATGGCATATATTTAGGAATGAGGGTCAAGGAGTTTGTAGGTATCTTCTGTTTTCACAGAGCGCACATTCTTCTCTAGCTGATGTATGATGTTGTGTTGATGAGGCAAGGCTGAGCGAAAAATTTGCAATTTTCTCTAATCTCCCTCCTCCTAGAGCATAGTGCGTCTCGTCTGTGGCCGTGGTTGAATAGTTTTTGTTACCACAATAATGCCAGTATTTTGCCACTCAGCAGATTTCAGAGTTCCACTAGCAGTTTCAAAAGAGAAAAAACATTAACACAGCCAATCATACTTTTTTTCCTTTTAAAAATTTCAGAGCTCAACAAATTGCAAGCAAAAGCTGTTAATTTTTTTACATTCAAAAATATCCTCTCGTCGGAGAAGGCTTTTTAAAAAAGATGCCCTGTGGCACTTCATCCGTCTCTGCAATCTCATCATCAAGAACGTACTTTTTTATTGATGCAAATAGCCACATTCCTTTTAAAAGACTGAGATTTAGGAAATAACCAGAGAAAAAGATGAAGGAAGGCTGGTAATTTTTTTCGAAGTATTATTTCGAAAGAAAATCACCGCATATAACATCTCCTTTAGGTAGGTATCGCAGAGAGAATTGAGTTGGCTGTAGAAGCTTTTGGAAAAAGCGTGGTCACTCCCGGTTTTCTCAATTTTTTTATTGGGAAGATATATCCCTCCAGGCGGAGTTTTTACTTTCTTGGCGAAGACGAACTAGATTTTCAGGATTGATTTTTTTGCATTATAGCTGCATTTATCAGTTTCTTTCAGCAGTAATGAAACATTTTTTTCAGTGGAGGTTCACTGATAATTCGTTTTCCATTTTGTATGCACTGCAATCTCGAAAAAAAACTTATTTTGCGAAGAGCTTTCATAATGATGTATTCCTTTCAGACGAAAAAAGATTCTGAAATGAATAACCTGTTGCTTTACTATCGCTTTTTTTTCCTGGTGAGATGAAGTGGAATCAATCGTGTAATGATAATGTATATGGGAGTGTGTGTGGTGGACTGAAGTGAGATGAATAATGGCACTGGCAAAAGAAAATTTTTATTTCTTCCATCCATGGTATCCTAAAATGATGTAAGACAGTGCAAGAAAAAAAGCAATAAAACGGCAGCAAATTTTTTCTCAGACGGAAAAGTCACGTCCCACATCGACTTTCCTTAGCAGTGAGCAGTGGAATGTGATATGAAAGACTAAAAAAATGGAATTTTTTCTTTTCATTTTCCACCTTCATTAGGTTCATATTTCACTTGCTACAAATCAATTGCAATTTCATTCAGAAATCGCAAATAGTAGGTAATTGTGTATTGTGTGCCGCTTCCATTTTTTATTCTTCGGCAGTCATTATGGTCATATCAAAGGAGCCAATTATTTCCGAAAAATTTTTGCAAGTCTGTATAAATTTGCTCATTTACAAGAAATTTATGAATTTATCTAGCTGAGGTCAGTGGAAACTCTGTGACGTAAGTGCAGTTTCCACTTTTTCTAGCACATTTCATTACTGGTGAACAGCTCAGAAAAAGAAGATGATAGCTCAGCAATTTTATTGACAGCTGAGTTCATTTCTTCACGGGGAAGTTAAAAGATAATAGAATTGCGCTTGCATGATGATGGTCGCAGTAGTATAATGATAATAATTGTACTTATTGTGTAGTGCTCCTCTAGTTTGGTGTTAGCTCGTTTAACTTTTATTCTACATAATTGCTGCATAAATAAACATTGTGTTTGATGTTGGCATTGTTTACTGTAAAGGAAAAAGCTTTGCTAAATGTTTACCAAAATCGCTCACTTCTCCTCGTAGTCATCTCATCACGGATAATAATTCGTCCGCTGATTGTAAAATAATTATCCCAAAGCTGAAACTTTTTCCCAAATCCTTTGTTTGTTTTTTTTTCATGAAGTAATAAACAGTTTCTCTGTATAACAAGCTCATACGATGAAATGGCATGATGCAAGGTTTTTTCGAGCAGTTTACGTAAACTGCTGCTCCCTGCACTGCACACCACACACTGCTCAAGTCCATAAATATCCAAAGTCAGAGTGCTCGGCATGTATTTTGTAGTGGGCTCAGGCCCAAGCTCACTGTAATTTATATGAATCTGACTCATCGCATTACACTTTTAAAGTGGCCTTATACAACTCCCTATACCGGATACCCACTGCGCCGCGATTTTTCATCGGCATCATTTACTTCCCTCGCCGTTACTTTTCCTGGTCAAGGTTGAAAATTCTCTGTTCCTTGTCAGTTTATTTAGAGCTCGGGCAAAGTTGAGGAATGGGTATACGTAGCAGAGAAATTCATGACTTGCACTTTCCACTCGAAAAAAGAAAGGAGGTGGTGCACTGATAAGAGCCCATTTTCAGGCCTCTTGTAAAAATCTCCCGTGTTTTTTTAGTTTCTGGGGCAGTTTTTGTCAGTCA
>JAHZND010003425.1:0-12813 GCA_027744115.1 Acrocyrtus sp. NNG-2020 | reverse complement strand
ATATTCTATATTACGACGACCACTTGTATGCTCAATGCTCACTGCTTTTTCGTTATAGCCTACCTTTCAGTATGAAATGCAGACAGTATAGCTCACTTGATTCCTCATCTTTGAAAAAAATGGAAATTTGAGCATAAGCGAATAACACTGCTACTCCTGTACGAGATTGAAAATCCCTTTACCACACATCTTGAGACACTCAGAAAAGTAGGTATGATGATACATAGTGAGCGGAACAATATCACGAGCAACTTTGATGAGCTGAAACAATATATTTTCTACATTCCTGAGCTAAAGTAGCACTCTTTTTCGTTACTTTTCAGTTTGTCATCGTTTTTGACTATCGATAAATAGCTATATACTCATTTCATGGTTGCGACCGGACAAATTGTTATCATTCCAGCCTATCTTTTGAAGAATATTCCATCACCTACCCATCCTTACTTATTCACCAGCATGTCCAGAGCATCGTCAGAGATCAAAAGATCACATTTTCGCGCATCAATTAGATAAGCACAAACATGCCGCAAGCTAAGAATGATTTCATTTATCTATCTTGACTTCCTGGCGTCACCTACAAATGTCCGTTTACGCGTACTTTCAGCAGCCTATGATTTTCGTTTTCTTTTTCAAAAAATGAATTCTCATATTTTACCCAATTAGCGGGAAACAAAATTTCTTTTGTCCCAACCATCGAATGACCTATTTATCATTCGTTCATTCACATATTATGCAGTATTTTATACAAGTTTATACAGCCAAACAGCCTACAACAACACGACAGTACGCTATTTAGCAAGCAAAAAAGCTTTTTCAAATTCTCAATCTCATCACAGCATCCAAAAAAACAAAAAATCCAGACACTGATCCATTTGTATGCTCACCACATCTGAGCGCGAGCGAGCAGCGCTGCTACTCCTTTGTATCATACCATACCCACAAAACGGTTGCATGCACAAGATTTAAATTCTTTACACCGCACAACTTGAGACCAACGACATTCAAACATTGATATGTACCTATTCATACTACCTAATTCTTCCCACCAACACCAGCCAAACTATATGAAAATCAAATTAATAAATCATGGAAAACTTTGATAAGTCGAAACAATGTTTTCTGCATTCCTTTCTGAGCCCACCGATATTCGTTTCGCCCCATCCATTTCCAGTCATCATTTTCAAAATACCGATAAATGCATATATTCTATTCACTCTTGGATAAATGTAGAAAATGTATATCATTCGCATCTTCATACCAGACACTACACGTATTTTCGTATTAATTAGGAAATGGCATAAGCTAAGAATGGTTTCATCTATCTCCTGGCAGTACCGACAAGCATCTTTACGTAACGTATATTTTTGGCGAGTTTATTGACTTTTCCATGATTTTTAGTTAATTTTGTAAAAAATATATATATATTATACCCAACCAGCGAAAAATAAGAATTCTTTATTCTGTCATCGCCAAATGGTCCATAGTTAATCCATATCTCACTTTCTAATTTATGCGAGTGTCGTGAACTGATTAAAGGATCAGAGATAACGGAAACGCTGCACCTACTTTTTCCTTCAAAAAACAAAACCCTGGAACACCGTTCTTTGCGTTGTACTTTGTATGCTCATTTTCATCAGGTCAGAGATCAGAAGCAATTTCTTATCAATTAGTAAATGGCGGAAGCGAAGAACTAAAGAGCTAAGAAATCATGCGTATAGCACGTTTTCCTTTATCGCACCACCTACAACTATCCTTTTCCAGCCTATGATTTTCAGTTTCTTTTGCAAAAAATAATTTCCCGCTGCAAACAAGAATACCTTATTTGGTCATCATCACCAAAAGATCCACAATTAATCCAATTCCATTCTAAAATACAAGTGTCTTAAACTGATAAAATGTTGAATCAGAGAAAATTGAAGCGCTGATGCTGCACCTACATTTTCCATCGAAAAACGAAAGCCTTGACCACCACCACACCACCACCACCTCATCCTTACCATCAAATCCATCTTCAACACCAGCTAAAGAGTCAACCGCACACGGAAGGCATAAGGTACTGCGAGGAAGCTTACCCACCACCGCCACTATTAATACGTCTTTATGCCTAAAACTAAACTTTACTATTTCAGCTTTCGACTCCACACAACTTTCAATGCTCCTCTAAACCCAAAGCATAATTCTCTCCTCTTCGCTCTCCCAAACTCCAAACCCGTTTTTTTCCCTACTTGCAGAAGAGGGGGAACGATGACTCATCACGACTCTCTCTCTCTCTGTCCGCCACAGAACCGAACTGCTTTGATAATTCCACATAATATTCAGCAGCCAGCAAAAGCACATACCGTTTTGTAGATAAAATCATATTAACAATGCAACGCTCCTCTGGAAGCCCTACTCTTTTGCAGTTTTTTTTTAAAAAAAAAACGAGATAGAGGTGGAAGTAGAAACGAAGAGGGAGAACAGCCACGGCTCATCAACACATCAAAAGAGGAATAAACACAGATAAATTCTCGCATTGTTTTGCCACGAAACCTTAACATTACAAATGCCCATATAGTGCCTATTCAGCCACCAAAAAAGATACATTAGCATGCAAATGGAGTTCTCTCTCTGGATGAAAATGATGATGAGTGACCACACCAGACTCCAGAGTCGGTCATTACAAATGCCCATAGTGCCTATTCAGCCACCAAAAAAGATACATTAGCATGCAAATGGAGTTCTCTCTCTGGATGAAAATGATGATGAGTGACCACACCAGACTCCAGAGTCGGTGTGACGTAAGCTGGGTGAAATGCAAATCAGCCTGGCTTTCCAGTAGCTCTTTCCCTCCCCGGTCGCCGCCTTTTACTCGATTCACTGTAGAAATTCCCCACATGTGTGGGGAACGCACCTACTTGGATGTCATAATCATATCATCATTCAGAAAGTGAACGGAGCATGAAGCAAAGTAAGCAATAATTGTTAAGCTTTAGTAAGCTCATTTAAATACGGAGGATCACAATACACCGCCGCGTTTTCTTCTGCTTTCTATTATTACTTGTAAATAATAATGCATCGTGACTGTATAATATCGCTGGAGAGAAATAGTCAATGATGGGTGGTTTGCGTTTTGCATTCACTTGCTGTGCTGCTGAGATTGTTCCTTATTTTTGCTGCCGATGCACAAGCAATGGATCATGATCACATAGAAAACAAACGTCTCTATTTATCTCTTGAACAGCTCCGTTATTACAGCTATAACCAAAAAAATATCACCTCAGAGAAGATGCTGCAGGAAGGTGTCTCGCGGGGGTTGGGGGTAGTCCTCACACAAAGGACATGAGACTAGACTACGAATGTACAAGTTGAGTTGGAGTTTAGGGATTACCGCGGGCTTTGTACGATTGTGCATATAGTGGACTTTAGCAGACCTTTTGTCACGGTATTACAAAATTGCTTAATGAATAGAATTTCAATGCCCTTCCAAACCTAATGTTAAGGTTGAGGGGAGTTTGCTTGACCTTTTTTCAATGTCTCGAAAAAAATTTTTTCAGGCGGAAGGATGTGCGAGCTATGGACAAAAGTGTCTCTTGGCAATTTATCAATTCGTTATTTTAATTATGCCCAACAGGAAGTTTCAATTGAAAATTTGCAAGGAAGTTAAGTTGATAAGAGAAAAGCTAATCCAGAATTGCACGAATTATCGCGTAGTTCCAAGTAAAACGCTTTGCTAATAACTTCCCACGCTACAGAGACAGTCCTCAAAAAACTAACATGCATTTTAGCAATTTCCTGTCATTGCAGTAGTATATCCTTTATAAAGTAGCTAGTGTGAACGATTGAATTAATCTCTTTCCAATTTATAACAGGAATAGCATGAGATAAATAATATCCAACGTAATTAGCCAGTTACATAAGTCCTAAATACCTACATGATGCTTGTGACTGTATCTGCTATTTCAAACGCTACAGCTACATAGCTAATACCATGCTACAAAAATAACCTCATAACAACAGTCAGTAAAAAAATTGACATTATTTTCACCCTCAAAATCAGGTGAGTTTAGCAGCCTAGCCAGAGTGCAAGGAAATTCGACTGGGGTCAAACCCAACTCATATTCCACTGCACGAAATATCACCCACTTCACTACGTCCAATTTCAAAGTACCTCGTAAGTAGCCCAAAAAAGCCATCACATCGTAACATGCAATCAGTTGCACCTCCCTTACGTATAAACCTACGTACACAAAGTTTCTTAAAATAAAACTGTTAGATTTTAACTTTAACCTCTTATACAGATATCGCACAGTTTCATATCCCAACAGCTATGGATTTTACATCAACATGACATCAAGCCCGTCCAAATAGGACCTGAAAACCCGAGGTGCACACAACCTTTTTTTGTGACAATAGCTCAAACAAGAAGCATAGCATATCCATTTTCGACCCAGAAAAAAATAACCTTTTTTAGGACAGCCAAAAACTTTTAAAACTCTTCTCTTTCGATTTCGTTCCTCATTTTTTCCAACAAGAAAAGCCACTCGTTTAACTATCCTTCTGCTGCCCATGCAGTTTTCCCCTTCTCATTTTTCCTCGCTTGCATCAATCCTCATATCCAGTCCCTTGTTTTTCCTCGCTACTCACAACTTTGCCATCAACAGCAAACCTACCGACGCACAATATTTCTATCCCCTCTGCAT
Organism: Acrocyrtus sp. NNG-2020; assembly: GCA_027744115.1. NCBI lineage: Eukaryota > Metazoa > Arthropoda > Collembola > Entomobryomorpha > Entomobryidae > Acrocyrtus > Acrocyrtus sp. NNG-2020. The sequence continues at coordinate 8,134 of JAHZND010003425.1, read as the reverse complement.
ATAAACTGCTTCTCCAGAGGGGAACTTTTTCAGTTGTCAGCAAGCCGTGACAGAGTAAACTTCACTACTCTACTAGCTCTCTGACTAGTTCAAAGTATTTCCCTAGTATTCCACAATTACCCCCATCACAAACTTTACCGATATACGCTAAGCACAAGTTGCTCATCACTTGCCAGTTCAGTGCGAGAGTTTAGTCTGTAAAGACCTACCACCAACCAGCTCAACGCTAAAAAAAGACTTGTAAATCCACGCTAATGTTGTTCCTTGTAGCTCAAGTTCACGCTCACAAAGTTTGCTCCCTGGTCAGACAGTGTTCATTAATACGCAATACCAGACTGAAAGTAGTGAAAAATCACTTTTTACTGTATCTTATTCAGCTATAAGCTAACTATAAACCGCACCACTAGCGGAAGAACTTTTTGATGTTTTATGAAATAAGTGTGTATTGTAGTGTTCGGTTTAAAAAATCAAACTCTTTAAGTTCTTCAAGTTCATTTAAGCTCAAGTTTTCACTCCGTAGAAGGAGACGAAGAGCAATGGCCATTGCGTTTTATGTACCGCCCGAGTACGGGCCAGCAGCTCAACCTGCTAACAATAATGAGGGGCAACCTGCACCCGCAGATAACATCCAGCATCAGCAAGATGCGAATAATAATCTTGTACAAGGAGGTGCAAATAATCAACAGGGAGATAATAATCTTCCATTGTTCCTTCATCTAATCACTCAACTGAGGTTCTTCCAGGAGATTATCCGAGCTTGGAATGCTAATACTGGCGATGACGCCAATCAGCAGGAACAGGAAGTTGAGCAGAATCATGAGCAAGGTAAGATTATTTTCTCTTAATTTGTACAAATTAGTTTATAGATGTGCATTAGAGCTGGGTTAGTGCTACTTTCATACTTGCAAGTGGGATTTGTTGCTGCAGTTTGTGCACTAACGTATGGTGAGCATAGAAAAAGTGTCAAAAGCTTCTAGCTAGAGTTTTGTTAAAAAAGCAGTGTGATATGCTCGTTTCTCAAAAATTAGAATTTTCACTATTACATAAAAGCATTGCGTAACATAGGTTTGAGCTGTTTGCAAGTTTTTAAACAGTTTAAGCATTGATTTTTCAAGTACTTAAAAACTGTCAAAGTGTCTAGCTAGCTACAGAGTATACTCGCAGGTGCAGGAGTACAAAAAAGTATAGTAAAAAGGGTTCATTTTATATAACATTTGAAGGGTCATATCTAAAAGATAAAAAAGGTACGTATTATTTTCCACTTTTAAGATTATTTACTCTTTTTTAAAAAACACCCACACAAGTGTTCGTACTACTGGAGCCAGATTTAGAAAGAAAAAAAGGATCATCATCATTTTCATGTTAAATCCAATCCCTCTCTCCTCAATTTTTTTTCCTCTTAATTTTCGTTTCTTTGTCTCCTCACAATTCTCTCTTCATCTCTTTTATTTTATACCAAATTCAAACGTTTCACCCCCAACTAGATCCAGTTCTAAAACGTAAAAGATTTTTTTAAAAAACATCTCCTCTCACAAGATGAAGAAGTCACGGAAAAAACTCTTAGGTAGAATACTTACGCTAGGCATAAAAAACCTTTTTATATTTTTCTCTCGTGAGGATGCACAACCGGATGATGATAGATCATAGCACTTCATGAAAATTAGCTCAGCTCCGACCAACCCTCTTTTTTTCATATGAACAAGTCGTCTCCCGATCAAGTGCGTAGAAGCGAGCACTTGCTACCCCGATTGAGTCATGATTATAGCATTACTACAATATGCCCTAAGCGCAGTAATTATTTGTCAATTCCTTTTTTTGTACAAACAAAGGTGATAGGTAGTTCGAAACAAATAAATATCCGAGCCTAAAAGAATCATTGTTAGTTTGTTGCACCTGAAAATAAAAGGTGAACAATTGCAATTTAGCAAAAAGCTTCCTCACTTTTGCACCGTGGTGCTCCTCGGAAACTCGGAAACACGCACACGTAATAATATGCAGATTCACACACGCAACAAAACTGTCCACTCACTGATTACGCGGACAAAGAACTATCCCGCTCTAGTATTTATGCGTAATCCTGACAGTTTAGCATATTTGCTTTTAAAAAATCATGTGTCATCATCATACTTGCTAATATCATGACCCAGTCGGAGTTAATAATCAGGAAACCAGCAAAAAAAGCTGTAGCTAAAAACTGCCCTGCCTTTTCACTCGTCTAGTCTGGTTTTGTTTACTACCTGTCGCTCACAAGACGAATTGGTGTGCTTAAGAAAGGAAAGTGAGACGATGCATTAGCTCTTCCCTGAACTTCACTGGAAGTTTACTCACATATCAACTCAGCAAATAAAAGTTCCCCCACACTAGCATTTTACCTACTTTTTTTTCACCAAAAAAACGCTCAGTTTTCTTCCTCTGATTATTGGGACAAGTTGTTTCTCCTTTTTTACGCTCTTGTGGCTTGCGCTTCACCCACAACTCACACACACGCTCCCGTCCCGAGCCAGTTTGTGTGTAGTCACCGTTGCGGAAACACGTATGCAGCCGACTTACTTAGCAGCCGAAATATTTACACATACAATTGTATAATCAGTAATCATCACACTCTGCGATGATGGGTAGGTAGCGTAACGTAGTAAAATGGTGCACTGAACTGAAACTTGATGCATCTGGGGTGACGTAATACACAGCCCAACCCACATTTAGCATGCAAGAGCAACAAACCCAGTTCTATATCCAACTCACTTTTCAAGGACAAAAAAAACTCATGCTATTTATTTTTCTTACAGATAATCAAAACGGGGAAAATAACTTGGAGGCTGGAGCTGGAGCAGCTTCTTCCCCACCTCTGATGGATCTTCTCCAGTTCCCGTTCCGGTCACTTCCAGATTTGGTTACATGCCACGCGGGCATGACCCTTCGCCTAGGTAGCCACCATGAAAATCAAAACGATGAAGAAGAGAGTCAACCACCACCAATGGCGGCGGCTGCTGACCAAATACGTGGAGGTGAGCCTGTAGCTCCACTGAGTCCACGGAGTAGTCAGGCGTACCAATCTCCACGAATGGACATTGAATTCAACTTTAATGTAAAAGTGGGATGTAGCCGGGAACCTGCCGTTGAAAATTTGGAAGCCGAATCAGTAGTACCTGGACCTCTTTCTCCTGAGGAGGAGTTCAGGAGAACCGGAGCCCAGCTCAGAAGGATCGCCGACAATCTCCAGGTTGGTGTTACTTTTTAATATTGTTACGTACCAAATTAACAGTTCCTTCCACGATGCTTGTTATAAATTAGACTGCAGAGAGATGCTTCATCACATTATTTCCCACATCTTCCGTTATCAAATCAGAAAAGCAATTTTTTCGTTATTTTTTCGGCTGTAAAATTGGCCGTTTAAAGTTTAATTACATGGCTCATTACAAGCAAACTGCTTCAAACTAGGTACCCGTCAGCTTGTGTACACATTTTATAGTTTTCCATTTTTCCATCCCTTTCCAAGTATTATGACGTGAGAGAGGGGTTGAGTGAAGGTGATGAGATTTTTTCATAATTAAACCCTGGGAAGTTATTATGCATCCATAAGGTGCTAGAATTTTTTTATTCTGGAGGGACATTTTATCAAGATTGTTTTACGCAAAACGTTTATTGTCACTATTTTTTTCCATCTATTTTCAACAACATTAAAAATAGGAAATTAGATCATTTCGGGCGAAAAAATTTTATTACTTGAACTGGTTGCGCTGTCTTGTTAATATGCATTATTAAAATAGAAAGAAGGGGAAAAGGAAAAAAAAAACTCGGATGTTTTTAAGTAGCTTTTTTCTAACGTGAACTCATTTTGTTTTATTATTCAGCGATATTTTCGAGACATATCATCATGAAGATGGTGTGTTGTAATAACTTTGACATAAAAAACGGGGTATTTTTTACTACTTTCCAGTACGGTAGTAAAGAATATTTCAGATGAAGTAAAAATTCCATTTAAATGGAAGTGATGTTTTTTTGTATTATAAAATTACGTAGGGATTCTCACAAACCCGATACTCTAACATTTTTTGAGTAAAAGAAAAAAAGTTGAAGGGATGATCATAAAGTGCGCTACTTTTTTTTACTACTGGAGAGGAAAGAAAGATGCGATTTTTATCTGAGTGGAATAGAGAAACATTTTTTCATATTCATTTTTGCCATTTTTTATGATTGGCTGCATAGAAAATGCAAATATTCAGAGTTCCCCTATTTTTTCATTTTATCAGTCCATTTAAAATATGAACCGGCCGCGGCCAATTTTTTTACGATCACTTTTGGTCTGGCTTTTTAATACTTTTATTTGCAGTAAAAATGAAAAAAGGTTATCTGAGTAAAAGTTTGAGGAGCGGGAATTACAATGTGTGCGAAAGGGTTTTCGAACAAAGTTTTGTCCATTATCGTGTAATTTTTAGTACCAAAAAAGTCTTTGCAAAAAGTTTTTTAGTGATCTATGCAATTTTGCAGAAAAGACTCCTTTATGACGTATTTTTATGAGGCTGCCCTATCTATTATCGTCAATGTTGCGTTTGTAATGATCATGATTACCCAAAGGAGTTTTAGAGTTTAAAAGAAGTAATCATCATATCAGCGAATCGAATTGACTTTATTGAACAAGCAGCTTGAACAAGCAGCGACTTTTAAAAATTCATTCAACGAAACATTTTCTCTGCAGTCGCATTTACGAGCTAAAATAAAATAAAATGCGTAACAAAATGAAAAAAACTGTACTTCAATGTTATTCATTATTCTGTTCACAGATGAGTCGAGCCAACAACCGAAGGACTTCTGGAAGCACTCTGGAGCTCAACGTTGTCATCAGACTGGCTGTTCCTGCAGCTACGATTATCGGCATTGGGTTATGGTATCTGAGACGAAGTTAAAAGAAAAGGATCGTTCAAGTAGCGGACTCGCCGTCGAATAAAACGGGCCACAAAAAGGAGAACGAAAGTTCCAGGTGGAATAATCGCGTTGGGCATTTTTTATAATTTTTTTAGTCGAGTGAATATATTGATCTCGATAAATAGTTACATTCGGGGATCCGAAATCTTTTCCACCGTGGTACCGGCGGTGTCGGGAAATTTTTGGCGCCGAAGGCGCCAAAAAATTTNAGTTACATTACTGCAGTAATTCATAAAACTGCAGCTAATTTTATTAGATTTTGTTGGTAGAACCGAACTTAAATAGATTCCTATAAAAAATTACCTTGAGTAATTACATGATAGTGAGTTTCTAGTTTTTTTTTGCATGTGATGTTTTGCTTATTTATTATTTAGGCTGTACACATGCATTTACTAGTGCCATTAGTTCATTTTACGATTTTTGTACACATTGTAGAATTGCTCACAATTTAATTTCTCACTTTCACGTCTACAGTTCATCAAAGCAGAAGGCTGAAGTGATTTAATAGTTAAGTTTTGATTGTATTTTGTGTTTCAGCATCACGATATGATCTCCCCGTAAAAGCAAGCATGCAGGAAAATTAGTAGCGAAATTAGGTGTGTGCAATCGCACATTCTCTCAGCTTTTCTTTTCCACATGCACATTCAGCTTGTTTTTATTTGTAGTACTTTTGCTAGTCAGCAAAATTTTCATTTCAATTTTCAATTTAAAAAAAATAAAAAAAATGTGTAATATTTTTCAACTTCTCCCCAAAATCAGTCAAAGTCTTTATCTCTGTAAAAAAAATCAGTCAAATATTAATTGACCTGAATAGACGTAGACGATGAAACCTGATAAATTATTATAATTAATAAGGTTATATAAAAAAGTTTTTAATTTCAATGCAAACGCAAAACCCACACGGCCAGTTTAGTAGCCAAAAAACAACCACGGCCTTTCCGAAACACATACAGTAAAGTCTTTCTATATTTATTACATGTGTACAAAACTTGTATAAAAATAGTATTCTATTATAGTGTCTTGTGAAAAAAGGATTGCTCTGGGACCACAATACTCTCAGCGGGCTTATCAGTTCTCACTTCTCACTATTCTTCCTCGGAAGAAATACAAAAAAGTATTTAATAATGATTCCTAAGAAAAGCTTTGCTGCAGTGTCCTTTCCAATCTTTCCTACATTTTCTATCTAGAGTTTTTTAAAAACAGAAGCTTGATGCTCAAATATGTATATTTTGTATAAAAATCATACTATTTTATAAACAAACAATGGATCCGCACATCCATTAAAACTATACACCCGACAAGTCTTTCAACTAGTGTAACGCTCTTACACGCCATCACGATGTAAGAACCGTAATTTATTTCTTTAATTTTAAATAAAACCGATATTATAATTATCTAGCATGTAAGTTGTATTGTAATTGTGTTTTGTGGAAAAAGCTGTTTACTGAAAAAAAAGACAGTAAATGATCTATACAAATATTTTTAATTGTTTAAGTGATTTGTTAAAAATTGAAATAATAAAGCTGATTTATATATTGAAAAATTTGATCGCTATTTTACTACACTCTGTGCATACGCAATTCCATTTTGTCATTCACACAACCTCACATTCATAGCCACCATCAACAGACCGATTGTCCGTGCAGAACGATTAATACTAGGAATGCACCAAGCATCAGCCATCGACAATCCACAGTAATTAACCAGCGAAAAACTCAGTCACGCAGTTTCAGCTTACCATAAAATATGCTGCTATCGTAAGAAGAGGTACATATAGCCCTTTCCAAGAAAACCTCTGGCAACTCGCAAAAATTGCAACATAAATTGGTCCCAGTTTCCTCTATTTTCAAAATTCATATTTTGTCATCATTTCGGGTTTGCTATTTACCCCACATAAAAATATTTTCCTCTTAATCCCTCGTCCCTAGTCCCTACTCTCTACACCCTTCAAGTTCAAAACTTCAAACTAGGTACATGAAAGAAATGCTTGTTCTCATTACATTCCATGCAAATTGCAATACAACCAGCAGCACTCAACTCATCATGCAAAAATGACGGGGAGTCTGCAACAAAGTACGCAAACTTCAGAGCATCATAATCCAGTTTATTAGCACTTTTACACATAAGTAAGCGATAATGTGCCATCTACCACCACCAGCTCTACTCAAAATACTGCTCATGCTCCAACGTTATAAACATGCGACTCTTTTCACATAGGTATTTTTGCAATAAATACACTGACTACTCTACCAAGAATGAAAAAAAACGTCACACACCAGTCATATTATTGCCCTCTACCACTCACTCACCAACTGCCAATCATAAACGCAAAATAACGTACTCCATTCCATCATCATATCATATCCCTTTCTTCAAGACGTAAGTACAAGCAATCTATAAGAACACGATTTTTGCAATCATTCCATACACCACTCAGACTCGGACCAATTCGATTCACCAGTTGAATAGGTAGCCACACAGCACAACCAAATATCCCTTCCACGACGTTTGAATAATTCTGCTTTGCTAATCCCATCAGTATTAAGTGCCGCTGTTTTGCACTTTATGCAGGTAATAGACGAGCCGACTGTGTGGCGGCGGGTGCTTTTTTATTTCAGTCCAGTAGTGCTCGTGCTCCTTCATAAAATTCAACATACCGGCAAATGCTTGGAGTAGTTTTGTTGTGAATTATTTCGATTCTTACTTGTATGGAGTACAGATTGAAAATTTGAAAATTTTTGTCTTATCTAAAAAAATCGTTTTATTGTTTCCCATCTCACATGAGAACCGTCATTGATAAAGTTCAGTGTACAACCAGATCAGCAGGATCGCCGATCGGGTTACAGGTTTGTTTTGGAACAAAAGTATCCCACAGCTGTTTGTGTTTTTAACAGCTAGTTAACTAAACGACTGACATTGCCCGTGACGGTTAAATTTATTGGCAAAAAGTTGTTCCGGAACCTGTGTGGATGGGTGTAATATTAAAATTTAAAAAATCTGGACTAACAGTGTTCCAGTGAAGATGCACGAAATCATAAACGCCCTCAACAAATTGTTCCAGTCCGCTTCCCTAGACAGTCACGATGAAAACTACGAGTTCGGGAAAAGCAGTGAAATTCCAGACTCGCCGTCATCCCCCACCCCACCAGCCGAGGAGAATGGCAAGAGTTCACCTAGTCAAGAATGCCCCGAAGACACCAATAACAATCAA
>JAHZND010003424.1:0-11228 GCA_027744115.1 Acrocyrtus sp. NNG-2020 | reverse complement strand
TTTTTCAATGTCTATATTAACTCTACACCTTATATGAATGACTTGATGTAGCAAAAATTGCCTATAAAAAACTAGTAAGAGTATTTACTCCAGACAAAAATTGAAATTGTTCTGGATGGGGAAATCGCAACGTACTACAAGTAAAAACATACATACTGTAAATTACGATTGAACTCAAAAAAGATACAAAGACGTAGCAAGGAAAGATTTTTTCCTTTAAAATAAATTGAACCTATTCATGTGTGTATTTGCCAACATGGATAGAGAATTTTGCACTTTGCAGAAAAAATGTACTTACACGTAATAATAAAAAACTTATGTCAAAATTATATATTAAATATGGTTGTGACTCTTACCAATTATTATAATTGCAATAAATGTTAAAGACAAATAAAAAAAAGTTTAAGTGTCCAGCCACTTTTTTATTCGTGCTCGATCATGCCCCGCTCCAAAACCACAACTGTAGGCAACGCAAAACAGGAAGTCATTCGCCTGGAGTCTAGACTGCTGGTAAGTCACACGGAAAAATATGGTTCAATAAACATAAAAAATATTTTCTCATCCTTGGCTGCACGGTGAGCTATTATTGCCAAATCTATCTCAAAACGCATAAAGAAATATTGTATACCTTCAAAATGTATTACATGTAGTGGCCCTAAAAGGGAGAATATATGCAAAAAAACGTATTTGTTTCAGCAATAGGCCCGTATCTTACCCATTTTTGAATGGTTTATTTACTCACAATTAAAATGGAATCATTTAGTGAAAAGTGTTCTTAAAGTCCTATACTACTATCAGGAACTTTAAGGACTAACACTTTCTTCCAACAAATTTAAAAGAGTGTTCCAGCAGTTTTCTTAAAGTTTTGCTAGTGGTTCCAGACAAAGCTCTTTTTACTGCATGTATTCAGTAGCATTTCCATCTAAAATAATTGATGAATCAAAACATATTAGTATCGGTAACAATGTGGTGGGGTAACGTAGGGCATGGATATTATGAGGCAAACATCACTTGCGTAATACATTTTGAGGCTTATACTACTCAGCTATTACGTTTTGAGCGGAAGCCATTATTGCCAAATCTTTTCAGGAAAAAATTGCAATTTTATCGTGTACAGAAAGGCTCTCTATATGATCCATGAAAATCCTTTCGTGCTCAATCCATTTCCTCCTTCAGCCATCCATCCATTTTAATCTTACGTGAAGGGAAAAGTGGTCATGTATAAGGTGTAATGGTAAAAGAATTATGACAGGGTACTTGACAAGACAAAAATATATTTAATGAAATTGGAAAGGGGAAAAGCCAGAGATTATTGTTTCTTTTAGCAGGAGAGCCGAGAAAATCCGGGACATTAATCCTAGATATTTGCTAAAAAACTTAAGGGATATAGGGGCTCCGTCTGTATCATATTTTTTTTAAAAAAATAATATATATACATATTATAGCTATATCAGACACGACTTGATATATAGTCTTTACGAGCTAAGCCTTTCCAGACAGATGGACATGGCATGTTCGTGATGTATAAATTAGGTAAACTGCAAAATATATATGGCCCCTCACATCTCTCATTTTATGGGGGGAAATGGAGGCAATTTTTCTCTCTTTTTCTCTCTCTCTAGAAAAGTGAAGACACGATCTGTAAAGTAGTTCATATATTCTTTAATACATAAGCAAGCAAAGAGAACGCGTAGGGAGAAGAAAGTAGGCGAGTGAGAAAGGAAAAAACGTTTATTTACCCAATGAAAAAATAAAGAGAAGGGAGAGTTTATTGAGAGAGCGAGGAAAAAAAAGTTGTTCTTGTTTAACATGAAAATTTGAAGTATGTTTGTTATGTGGTAAGGAGAAACATGAAATTTTGTGACAACATTTCTTGCCATCTCCTTCACTCCATTCCGGGGTTCCAGTGCGAGTATGTGGATGATGATGAGGAAGACATTGCAGACGACAGGACATACAGAACTGTGAAATAGAAGGGGAGAGGAAAAGAGAGAGGATGACGACCACTACCACTACCACCACCGACAACAAGTCTCCTACACAAAGTTGGGAATTGTGTTTTTCATGGGCCACGCGAAATCTCTGTTTCCGTCAGGGAGCTCGAGACGGAGTGGGAAAGGCCCATTTTTATGCGTACAACTCTGCTGAAAGTCTGCAAGACGACGCTAAGCATAACACGAGGACATTATACATTCCACAAAACTAGTGCGCGTATCTACTAAATAAAAAGTAAAATAGCGTCACAAGTCACGATCCGAAAACGGCAAAGTTGGACGATGAAGGAACCACACATTCCACATTTATGAAAGGATTGATTTTTCATGTAGATTTCCCAACTTTGCAAGTTTTGAATACTGGAATTAGATGGGAGGTGTGGGAAAGTTGTTTTGTGAGTTGGGAAATGCAGAGGAAATGAGTATTTTCACTTTGCCTCGCTCCCGCAAAATTCTATGGGAGAGGCTGCGCTTCTTTTTGCTGAAACAAAAGATACGTAGGTGTACTGCAGACACTGATAGAGCTCGGGAACTGAGAACTTATACGAAAAGCGCCTTATCAGATTAGAAACCGTATGTATGTGAGTATATCGATACAGCATAAATCATCTTGGGCGTGATGAAGACAGGCAAGATTGTAATTGCATTGGGAAATGGAAAGGTGACTGGAAAGCAAAGTCGGAGAAAGCGTTTTGCTGCTAAGGTGAAGCTCGCCAGATAGAAAACGAAAGTTCCGCTATGGCTCCGTTCAACCGTCTCAGCTAGTGGTCCAGAAACCAGAGGTAAAAGTGGGTCCACTGCGCCTTCTACGAATAAACGCAGGAAGTACAGAAAGAAGAGAAAGTTTTGCTTCAACTCACTTCCCATTTAGTGGGCAAGGTGGCAGCTGAGGCGCTCCAGTAATGAAGTGGAAGGTGGGCTGTTCATTTGAAGAAAATTCAATTTCGCTGCGTGTTCCTCTGTTTTCACGTTTTAGCGCTTCCCCTTTTTGCAATTTACCTACTTTCGCAAATTAGCTGATTCTCGGAATAGCAAAAAACCATACGAAGCTCTGAAAAGCACCGACAAAGCTCATCAAGTTCTATAGAGGAAGCATTTTTTCCTATGGAATGACTGCTAATTTCTCCGCACTTTACTCATAGTCAGAAAAAAATTCAATATTCCACTTTTCCGTGTACGTCTTTTTCACTTAATTTAACTACAGGTTCTTCCAGTATAGGACAGCTATAATTTTTTTGATGCTTCGCCACGGAAAAACGCTGTAGCTGTCTCAATTAAACTGCCCCATATGCAGTTTTAATGGAGCAGCCCGTGTCTAATAAAAGAGTAGAATGCAACATTGATAAGAAAAGTGGAAATAAAGGAGCAAATATTCTGGACGATTATTTATTTAGGACGAAAGGAGTAGAAAAGCTACACGCGCGCATATTGAATGAAAACCGAAGGCAAACAGCAGGAGCGCACATTTTTTATGAAAAAATTCCGAAATCTCTCATTCCATACCGAATTCGGAATTAAATTTTTATAAATGGAGGGAAAATGAACGAGAGGGGAAAGAATTGAATGTGAAACATCCCACATGGCTATAAAAGAAGNATGAACGAGAGGGGAAAGAATTGAATGTGAAACATCCCACATGGCTATAAAAGAAGGATGCTAGAAGGTGGAAAAGCATTTTTGATGTGAAATGTGAGCCATTCAACTATTTTATATTCCTCGCAATAATATTTAGTATGCAGCTTTACTATTCCTTTGTGAACAATCACAAATCATTTTGTTGTTTTTCCTTCTACACGCTTTCTCCTTCTCCCTTCCATTTCAATATTCCAACAAGTTTTTTTTTTCTGCAATCTGATTTGTTTGGGAAATAAAGTGAATTGGTTTGCGACGTGAACATATTTATTTCAATGAGATTGGCGTCCTTTTCCATTTGCCAATTTTACTGTCTCCGCGTTTACTGCAGAAAAAGTAATGAAAACTTTTACCGGCAAAGTGAACTGGTGGGCTGATGGGTTGCTCTTCCTTCTCCTGAAGACTACAAAGCTTATCTTAAATTCAGGAAAACAAATGCAAGATCCATTTCGTTTTGCATATTTTACTAGATTCTTCTTCCAGAAATAAGAAATTTTCAGTGAGATGCATAAAAGCGAATTTATTTCTGAAGGGAATTCAGCCTTATTTATTCCTCAGAGCAATTCACTATTTTTCTGGTCATTCCCGTACACATTCTACTTCCCAGAAAAAAATAAGGTAAGTAAATAGTACATAAAGCCGTAGGCATATTTTTTGTCGTTATTTTTATTCCAAAAAAAGGAAGGACTTCTGCGTATGTCAGCCGCTCCTGCTACGTGAAATAATTTTTTCTCTCCAAATGGTATGAAAGTCAAAATAGGATTATTGGAACATGCCCCAGCTTCAATTTCCTCTGCAAACATTTCCTCACAAAATAAAATCTAATGTGCTTCCCAGGGAAAAAAACCCAGGAACTGTGTAAAATGGAGCATTTCCTCTTCCTCTCATCCTTTTTTCGTAGACATCTCATCCAATTTTCTCCCAGAGAGGAGGACGCTCACACGACAAAAAGTTTATAATCATTAAAATACATCTAATAAGCACCTTTCCGAATAAAAAATATTACTACCATGCAAAAAAAGTGGAGCGAAAACTGTGAGAACATTTTTCTCTTTCACATGAAGAATAACCTACATATACTAGAGATGAAAAAGTAAACTACTTCTGCTTCCATGAATATTAATAGAAAGAGCTTGTACCTCTTCTTTAAAAAAATATTCTGCTCACTATAGATTGTGTACCTCGCCACCCAGGCTCTTCCTCTATCTTGCTATTTTCCATACATCCCGTAGACTATATTTTTTGTATGCGGAAAGCACTGGGAAAAAGGGAAAATCCATGAAAATGGAAGAAAAGGGAGATTTTCTCTCGCAACTTTAGAATCTGCTGAAAATCCACATGGAGCATGAAACGTGCACAAGCTCACACTAAAACTGGAGAAGACCTCATCCTAAAACTCATCCCGGAGTGAGAAAAAAAGTGCAAGGAGGAGAAAAGCTTCCCACTGAATCTCTGTTGTGTAACGGAAGAAGAGCTGGCGAAAGTGGTCGAAGTTGGGTAGCTGCAGAAGCAGACTTGTTCGCATGTAGGGATGTATGCTAAAGTGAAAACTGGAACTATCATATCTGCACACACACTTGCCCTATCCACATCCACGTCTATATAAGAAATATGGCTATAACGTTTTTTTTTTGCGATAGAGCCGTAACCAGAGTGGTGATGAAATAGGGAAAATGTCTGTGCTTGGTTAAAATAGAGAAAGCAGGGAAGAGAGCAAGGCAGGCGGAGTCCCGCTCCCTCATTGGGTCGACACAACTGGCTCGAAAAGTTGCTGGGATGAAACCTCCTCTTCGATTTTTTTCACGGAAGAAAAAGGGACCCACACACACTACCGCTGGAGCTGTAGCTACACGACCAGCACACATGAAAATGTTCTTCCTCTGCTCGACATCCACCTACAACTCCGATGAAAAAAAATAAAAATGAAGAAGTACACGTGTATCTCCAGCGCTGGAGAGTAGGGCCAGAGTGTAAGCGCATCAGACCCAATTTTTTCCCTCTCTGCAAGATAGGCAGAAGATGACTCCAGCAAAACCATTTTTCCTATACGCGAGCCCCCTTTTTCCTAGGAAAGAATAATAATAACTTTCATGTCGTGCGACATTCCATATAGTAGCAGCGCTCAATTCTCAATGTAAAAAGTAAACAAAAGAAAAAGAGCTCGTTTATGCATACTTTTGCGTAAATCAAATACAAAAGAGTGAAAATGTTTTCTTTCTTCTGCCATTATGTAATAGGTAAAAACCGTGGGAAATCCCATACTCTGTGATGAATGGAAGAAATAAAAAGATCAAGTGACATGGACTACAGGCTAGACAATTTTCCATTCTTGGTAGTGCTTTCTCCTCTCCTCACCTAGAGCTCACCTTATTTTATGCTCTCTGTCATTGCATGGGAGTATACGGGAGAAAGCAGAAGAGCATGCACATTCTTTCCCTGAGAAAGTTGCTATTATCAGCACCTCCTTGTTCCACCTCCGCCACTAGTACCACCATCAAATAAATATGTATTGTGGCGGTGGCCGTACGTGAAAGCTACTTAGCGGAAAGATCCATATAGTAATCATTGTGCATTTTTAATGTGAAACTGTTTCCAACCACTTCTCTCTTTTTTTTCTCTCGCACCCATATTCCGCTCGTGTGTTTTTCCCTCTTCCAAATATAAAAAAACACTGGCAAGTTCATATTATCCGCACACAGGAGGAGTACAGAGAAAGGGATTGGCAATGGACAAAGTTTAGCGGAGGATAGCACTCATGGCGAAAGAGCGTATAAAAGACGAAGAAAGACAGTGAGACAGAGACAGCGTAAAATATAGCACGTTTCCTTTCTTTTCCTCTCCCACAAAGTAAAAAGTGGAGGAGAAGGCTCCTTTTCCTTTTGTATTTCAGCTCATTGCATGGCACTCTCTCTCTGGCAGTGGCAGTATCACCAAAAAGTAAAAAAAAATGTGTGTGCTGGGTTGACACACATCTCGAGAAAAAAAATATATATCCGTCAGTATACAGACAGGATAGGGATAGAAAACGACGAATGTAGTCTTCCCCTCCATTCCACTCCATTTTATCTTAACTTTCCTCCATATCCACACTCTCGTCGTCGTCTACTTCGTCTCTCTCTCTCTCTCTCTGAAGTGAAACCAAACTTTGTTTTTTTGCTCTTCCTTCTCCACTCACAGAAACCAGAAGTACTCGGAACGACGACTAAACCTCACTCACACTAACTCCCTCGCTCACTCTATCGCTGGTTGTTCCCTCTCAGTCACTCCAACTCAGTTTAGTTCTCTCCTGTAAGCGGAGCAGCAACGCAAAGTATACTATTCACTGATAAGTGAGTATAGCGCCGTTTTAAAATAACTGAAATCTGCAAAAAAATATATCCGTGTCAGTTCATAAACCGGAAGAAAATATCTTGCTTTCTTGTGAAATGGATTTCGCTGTTTATCTGCAAAATCAAAGGAGATAAAGCAAATTGGAGACTATTTTCTGGAGTGTTGTTTTCTTTCTCCAGCTCCTCCGTTTTCTCGGAGGGAGGAGTGATTGAGCAGATATAGAATAGAACAATCTCATTTGTTGGGATTTTCAAAAGTTAAGTGGAATCAACCGTGGAGGGGAGAAAGGACAGAGTAATAATGGGAAGGGAAAGGAGCTGTGGTGGAAAAAGCAAAGCAATTTGTTTCCTGTCCAGAGCAAGTATGTTTATAAAATAGTGAAGTACATGAGAAGGGGAGAGGGAGAGTCACACGAACATACGTAATAATACGTCGCAGAGAAAAGAAGAAGAAGAGAAGAAATATAAAAAAACTTTTTAGCTGATTCAACAAGTTCTTCTTGGAAGGGAGTTGGATTTTGTGCGTCTTTCCCTTCTAGTTAAGCTGCTGAGTGTGAGAGCAGAGGTTTTCTCACTACTCGTTAGAATTACTCTAGCAGAGAGAAAAATATGTGATTTGATTATGATGAGCCATGGGAATACGTGTACTCCTCTGAACTTTGGTGATCCGCATTGAGCAGAGATAGAGAGAGAGGAAGTTTGGTGGTGGTATGGTGGGGAAAAGAGAAGTTGGCAGAGATGAATTCCGCAGTTTGACTGAGTTCATGAGAGAAATAAATTAGATAAAAGATAATTGCAGTGAGCTGGGATGAGAGGTGAAATGGGTGCTAACGTTTAAGTAGCTAATGAATGAGATTGGTAAGGAAATAGCTGATGGTGGTGGAGCAGCATCATATGTCCTCCGCGTCATCTCCCATCAAGTTTCAGCCATCTCAGAGGTTGAAAGGCTCTTTAGTGACTGCAGCAGTACTAGAGTAGGAGCTCCTTCCCAGAAGAAATGTGTGACACAGACGTACACGTGACCACCACCCAGTCACCAGTGGGCCATGAAGACCCAAGTGGGGACTACTCCGCCCCTGGAGATCCAAAACAACTAAAGGGGCCGGAGCAGCTTGTTCCGGTACCTCCTGGGACCCAGCCGGTGCCACCACTACCTGGCCAGAAACCAGGTAGGCAACAGCCACAGGAGTTTGAGGCGACGTTCATGACCGAAGCGAAAGACTGGGCTGGCGAACTTATCTCGGGTCAAACCACTACTGGTCGGATCCTGGTAAGAATGATAAAAATGACTCCAAAAATTAACTCTCTTCAATGTAGATCCTGCGAAGCATACAGCTTATCTCGAGACTACCTACTAAGGACTTCCTCGACCCGCTTCGTTTTCAGCAAATAGCTCAAAGCAAAAAAAATTCCCCCTCTGATAAGCTGGCTATGTACAATAATAAAAGACCTCCGCCCGTAAATGCTACATATCTCACTCTGCGATTAGCCATTCCTCCAATTACACCATCAATCTGGCTCATATCACACAATAGGCCAACATCACCTTTTGCCTTTTTCCTTTGATGTAAATGTAAACGGGACAAGTGGATTAGTCATGCACTTCAACTACACTCCGTTCTTTTCCTTCACATAAAATGCTTTTATGCATTACACTTTTTTGTCCTCCGCGAAATTGTTTACGTGACAATTTCCCAACCAACCGAGCAACGAAAATGTGTATTGGGCTAATATTGAGCTAGCGCATACTTATAAGAACAATGCTAATGTAGGTAGCCACTCCGAAATTATTTCGCAAGCCTGCCACGAAACTGCGTACCTACTTCCACGGTTTCTTTATTTTTTCTGATTATGAACCGGGATCGATACTCTTGTGGAAAGTATGAACGAGTAAATTTTGCACTTTCTCCATACGCTTCTCAGCATAACTTGCGGTTTGGCTGTAGCAGTAATTGGCTACAGACCACAAAGGCAGAGCAACTAAATTCAGTAAACTTATAAAATTGAGTGCATTTAAAGTAGAGCCTACAATACAAAGGGGTACATATGTTCTCAAAAAAGCGTTTTCCACCTGTTTGCTGGAGAGGGGAGTATAATAACCCGGAAGCCATTTTTTTGATCAGTCAAGGTTACCACCACTCCATTTACTTTTATTGTTGTTTGTAATGCTTAAAAGGAGAGGTGGAACAAAGGAAAGATTTTAATCTAAAGTTGTACACACTTTATACCAAATTAAACTGAGTTCATGCTGTTCTCACAAAAAAAAGTTTTTTATATTGCAAAAAATTAGTCGTTTTGCGGACGGTAATACGACACGAGTGTGATTTTGGGTTGCGTGTCTCCGCCGCTGTGCTGCTATTGCCAGCAAAAAAACGGTTTCTATTTGTTTCCGACTGTTCTCTCAGCTCCCATAATACCGTCCCCTTTTTTTTATTTTTTCACGGGTTCATCAAGCTCCCAAACCCTGACAGGACAAGTATGCGTGATATATGTGTCATGCATAGCTTACTTTTCGGATAAAGAATTGCGGGCGCCGTCGCGAAAAAAAATACTCTAAAGCTGAATATGACGGATGGTGATAAGAAAATAAAACGTATTTTCTTCTAGGAAAGAGGAGTCCAGAGACCTATATCGCGACATACTCCTCCTCCATATTTTATTCTAAGGGAGAGTGAAAAAATAATGATATAATTCTAGAAAAAAATTCTATTTTTTGCACAAAAAAATAAGCAGCGCAATGCAGCACTGGTGCAATGCATTTTATGAGAAATGAGAGAGCACTTGTGACACTGTGATGAATGGTAATGTTCCAAATGGCACTATTTGCATATGTATCCATTTATTTTTTGGCAATTTTATGATAAGTGAGTGAGAAAGGGAAGAGATGATCTCATTTTTTCGTTTCCCTTCTCTCCAAAAAATAAATGAATTTTTGAAAGGAAAGGGAGTCATCTTCACTCAACCGGAAACTGGTACAATTTTAAGTTAGTGGAATAAAGCTTCATGAAATCGGTTAGTGCGCACAGAATATTTTTCCAGCTAAACTGAATATTTTTTGTAGGGGAATGTAGTGCTTGCGTGTAAATGCGGAAGAATGGTTTACTGCAAAACGTGCCTATTATCTTAGCTAGTGTAGAGAAAAAACTGTTAAAAAACGGGAAAACAGAATGACTGTTTTTATTTCCCTATAAGAAACAACAGCAGGGGACATTCACATCAACTTTTGAAAGATACGACGAGATATAGGTTGAAAAAAATTTTTTTGAAGGAAATGCTGTACGAAACTACTGCCACTGAATATATACATTTTTTGCAACTGCAAAGTTACGATATCAGTTGAGAGTGAAAACGCATTTTTATGTAATTCCCGTATCCCGCCATCCTATCTTTTCTCACTAATATTTTTATGGGAGAGACGAGCCCAGATTTTTTCGCAGTAGCAGCAGCTGCTGGACCACTGCCAAGAAAATAGTTGTAAAGGGAAGTGACAGAGAGTAAAAGGAAAACAAGTCAACCTCAACTCTCAACTTCAGCGAAAGCGAAGTACACGAAGGATAGGAGGAAATGCATTAGGGCTTTATTACACGTTGTCAACGGACGTACGGGGAGTGTAAAAATTGCACATTTTTACAGTGCGAATGCGGACTGCGGATCGCTCCACTAAAATAATACTGAAGCTGACTGAGTACGTGCGAGCCTCGTCATTCTCTATGTTCAACTTCTATTTTCCAATTTGCGAGATGTATAATCAGTCACTTGAACAAAAGGCATTGTTTTTAGAGAGAGAGGACAACTCTGTGCGTTTTTCTGACAAGTCTGGCCACAAAAAGGAGTTTAAGTAGGGGGAAGGTTGTACGACGGAAAAGTTTTGACATGAATTTGTGTCTAAACAAAAGAAGAGCGTTGGCATTTGGGAAGACGAGGCTTGTAGCTCTAATCTAAATCCAATCGACTTTAGGCTTTTTTTAGCTTTAATACTAGCGATAAGGTATAATCACTCGCGATTATTTTTAGATCTCGGGTGATGTCAGAAAGGTGTGGACAGAGAGAGATGTGACGTCATCATTGCATTCTTCTGATCCAACAAAAAGCAATCTCCAGCTAAATATATATATTTATTTGTTTTCTCCAGTTCGATGTATTCCAGCTGGACAAAATAAATATGGTGGATGTGGATGTGACTCCAAATGCAAACAAAGTTTTGTTCTATTTACTCGAAGCTCTGGTATTTTGGGAATTGAATGTATTGGCATGATAGGCATCTTGATTGATT